>PJEM01012257.1:0-48177 GCA_004023845.1 Helogale parvula | reverse complement strand
GATCAGTTTAGCAAGAATCCTCCTACACTTGATATCTCCTCTCGTAATTTCTGTCTACTGATCCTTTCTCTCTGCTTCTTGGCCACACATCCCCACTTATCCTTGTTGTGTTCAGAGCTGAGTATATTAAAAGATAAACTGAGGGGCACCTGGCTGGCTCAGTCGGTTAAGCAGACGACTTCAGCTCAGGTCATGATCTCGTGGTCCATGAGTTCGAGCCCTGCATTGGGCTCTGTGCTGACAGCTCAAGGCCTGGAGCCTGCTTCAGATTCTGTGTCTCCTTCTCTCTCTCTCTCTCTGCCCCTCCCCTGCTCATGCTCTGTCTCTATCTCTCAAAAATAAATAAACGTTAAAAAATTTTTTAAAAGAATCAATATTTTAAAAAAAGATAAACTGAGACATATTTAAAAATTTGAGTTTGAGCAAAAGTGGATTAATATTGGGCAGCACCCAATCTAGCAGATAGAAAGGGGAGCTCCAAGGAGCGTACGAAATGGAAGACAATGACAGAAGGGAGTGGAAACAAGGAAGTTACACCAGGCAAAAAAGTGGACTGGTTATTACAGGTCATTGTCCTTTGGGGGAATGGCAGGGTCGGTGAGGCAGATTAGCTAACTAATGCTGATCATGTGACTCATGATGAACTGGCTTATGATTTCTTTAAAAAAATTTTTTTTAATGTTTTTATTTTTGAGAGAGAGAGGGAGACAGAATCCGAAGACAAGCCCCAGGCTCTGAGCTAGCTGTCAGCACAGAGCCTGACATGGGGCTCGAATCCACAAAGCATGAGATGAAGTCAGATGCTTAACCCGGATGCTTAACCGACCGAGCCACTCAGGCGCCCCATTAGTATTCCTTCTGGGAGAACCAAAACAAAGTCTCCATTTGGTGATGTGGAGCATAAGCATCGCCATTTTGGGTCTGCCGTCTTTTTTTTTTTTTTTTGAAAGAGTGTCCGAGTGAGTGAGGGGCAGAAAGAGAGGGAGGCAGAGAATCCGAAGTGGGCTCTGTGTTGTCAGTGCAAAGCCGGATGTGGGGCTCAAACCCACAACCGTAAGATCTTGACCTAAGCCGAAGTCTGATGCTCAACCTCAACTGAACTACCCAGGCGCCTCTGCTGTCTTAACTGCCTGATCTCTGCTCTACTCCAACTGCCAACAGTCCCAAATAAAATCCTCCTTAATGTTGTAAGAAGTGTCAGAATAATTTTCTTCTTCAACAGTTCACATACACAGAGGATGTGGATTGCATGGCAATATAGTTTTCTAAATTATTTTTCATATAATAACACATCTGAACACATTCAATGAGATAACTTTCAACAGCACTGATTTATTAGTTACTTACCATTTCTAAGATGCTGCAAGTCAAATGTGGCCTGAGGGTCGAGATAAAAGCCCTCTCAAAAATTTAAGGGAGTGGTTTCCAGATCCTCCTGGCTGGACAAAAGGGCGCCTGCAAGAATAAGGGTATTGTCACACAGTACGGACCTGCAGTCCCAAGTAGAGGACTGTGTATCTGGAAAAGACTGGCAGAGATGCTTTTTGTCTGACCTAGTGAATTCCGTTAAGATTCACAGAGAATACGATGTTTTTAAGAGAACTGAACAAAAACATGAGACAAAAACCATTCAACCAAAAGCCATTGACTCCCAATCCTTATAGACAGGACTCACGATGAGCAAACTAGTTAGCTAGAAATCAGGCTTATGGAAAAGAAAGGATAATCCAAAAGGTGGTGCTAAGAACTAAGTCAGTCCACTTGTGATGATGCTCCCAGGGGTGGTTCCTTGCCCCTGTGGTTCTGAGTCCAGAGACTGGGAACTAAGCAAAGTTATCTGCCTCTTCTGATCCCAAGTACAATGCCAACAGCAACAAGATAACTATAATGGACATTCTCTTTCAAACCATGGAGATGAGTATATGTAAAACCCAGTGAAATCTCAACGAGGTAATTTAGTTAATACTGTCAAGTATTTCTGATAGGCCAAGTAAGATAAGGACATTGGAGTTAGCAACCGGCAGAGGCTACCAATGACCCAAAAAAGCAGTTTCAGGGAAAAGGTGGGTGTAAAGCCTTGTTGCAAAGTGTTCAATTCAATTGGAGAGTGAAAGGAAGAAATGATGGCAACAGTAGAAGCCGAGATTTTGGATATTCCTAAATTCCAACATACAAAGAGGAATTAACACAACATATGGACATGATATGTAACAAAAAGTAGTGAATCCCAAAGTGCACATGAGCCAGAAGACCTGAACAGTATCAGCTTCTATGTGGGAAGAAGCAGAAGTGGGGTGGAAATGCAGAAAATGACAAATTCACAGAGACAGAAATTAGAATAGTGCTGTCCAGGGGCCGGTGGGAAGTTGCTGTTTCATGGTGAAACAAAACATGAGACATGGTTCTCCCAGAAGCAAAACTGTTTCATTCAGTTTTGCAGGGTGAGAAGAGTTCTGGAGATTTGCTGCACAACAGTACGGATGTCTCAACACTATTGATTGTACACTTTGGAGTGGTTAAGATGGTCAATTTTATGTTATGTGATATGCACAATTTAAAAACTCAAGAAACTAACCTCTCATTTAAAAAAAGACTAGAAGAATCCAGATTAAATTTCATACAAAGGTATTTTAATAAGAACAGAAATATAGGGGCACCTGGGTGGCTCAGTCAGTTAGGTGCCTGACTTGGGCTTGGGTCATGATCTCATAGTTCGTGCGTTTGAGCCCCACGTCGGGCTCTGTGCTGACAGCTCGGAGCCTGGAGACTTCTGTGTATTCTGTCTCCTCTCTCTGCACTCTGTCTCTCAAAAATAAAAAAACATTTAAAAAAATGAATAGGAATATTATACATGCTACTAAAGAAAAAATTTTTAACTGGGGCACCTGGGTGGCTCAGTTGGTTAAGCATCCAACTTCCGCTCAGGTCACAATCTCACACTTTATGGGTTTGAGCCCCGCATCGGGCTCTCTGCTGTCAATGCAGAGCCCACTTCAGATTCTCTGTCTCCCTCTCTCTACCCCATCCCCCCACTCATGGTCTCTCTCTCTCTCTCAAAAAAGAAAACACTTTAAAAAAAAGAAAAAATTTAAAAACTTACATAAATGAAACATTACCTTTATTAGCAGACTTAATGTTGTTAAACTGCCAATTCTCCCCAAATTAGCCTAATGATACAATGGCATCCCAATCAAGCCTACATTTTCAAGGGAAATGTAAAAGTCCTAGAAAAGCCAAATACTGAAAAAGAAGGCCCATGTTGGAAGACTTGTACTCCTTCCCTTAGAGACTTACTCATATTTAAGATCGAACAGCTCCAGCCTAAGAATGTGAAATGGGAAGAAGAAAGCAAGGACAGAAGCTTTCAGAGGCGAAGGAAACAAAAACTGGGGTTTTCGTGTTTATCTTCATTCTCAAGAATTGGAATGGACTCTATGAAGCTTGGGAGAAAGCTGATTAACATTCAAACACTTTGGAAAACACCACCTAGAGGACTTTACAAAAAAAAACCCAAACACACACAAAGAACAACATAGTTTTCCATTTTAAATTTTATTAAAGTACAGAGTTAACAAGTTTTGAGTTTTCTACATAGGAAAGACTGGTCAACTTCAGATGCTTCATAGAAAAATTAGCATTCAAAAAACAAATACAAACCCACAGTTGCCTTTGTGTCTAGAGGGTAGAAAATAACTTTTTAAAAAGTTACCAAAACTATAATGATATCCAAGACTATTATAAATTTCAAACAGTAAATTTACCACACATAATAAATTTCAAATTCTAATATAGCAAAACATAACCACATAATTTGGCTACAGCTAATTCACAAAAGTTTAAAAAATTAACAAAGTTATGAGTATAAAACTTTTGTAGAATTTTTTTTGCAAAGTAAAAAAGAACTTAAATCTTTAATATAGGAAAGCAAAACAATCCTCTTACATTTCTCATAAATAACTCTCAAGACATATATTACACATCTGTTGCAAACTTTCTTTACCTGAATTTCCTAGGACCCTTCACCCAGAGGATTACCTTAAATAATTCTTCATCACTTTACTCATATAAATATGATTAATCCCCTATAGAAGTAGATTTGGACATAGGCATTTTAAATCTATCCTTACCCAATTAATTTTTTCTGAAGGAATTTTGCATAAAAACAAACAATCAAAAAATTCTCTTTGGTAAAACCCAAATATTTCCTCCTCTCAAAACGAATGCCTCTGCGAATGATCTACCGATTAAGAAAATCTTAAAAAGAGAAAGATCTTTAGAATGACCAGCATTAGTCTGAAAGATCTGTGTAGACAGCTCTCTAGTCCTGTAAGGTAGGTCCAACAGGCTCAGCACTGGAGAGCCCACCTCTGCTTGAAATGCAACACTAGCTTCAAGTGTCTGAGGCTTTGGAAGCATCTTAGAGATGGTGGGATGCACAGAGGCCTTAAGAACAAAGCAGAGGGAGTCGTTCTCTATCGGGAGAATATCCCACAGCGAATTCCATGACAGACTGGCTACTGCACTGTCCTTGATTAAGGAGGACCCGGCACTCTCTCTGGACATGCAGGGCCTTAGCCCAATTGCTTTCATTCCCAAGAGGAGTAGAATACAAAAGTAGGCCAAACTGAAATACTATTTAGAAAGGCAGTCAGAGGAGGAAAAAGCCAAGGCAGCTTACACACAGGCTCCGAATTCCCTGTGCAGGGTAACGTGAAGCACCAGCACCAATGGTGGTCAACTTCTGGCTATCGTTAAATAAGTATATAATCTTAAATAGGGAGAGGGGACAATCCGGGGGCGGGAGTGGGATTAGCACTGCAAGAAGGTCATCCAGCAGGAAGGATCCTCTGAGGAACTGGAAATAGACAATGAGGTGGGGGGTGAAAATGGCATCGGTTCCCCAGATCTCCAGTAACCCCACCCTCCAACAGCTCACGTGCACACAGTCCATCTACTCATGAAAGAGCCCCAAGTGTCTCTGATGAACAATTCTTTCAAGCCATTTCCAAGAAACCAAGAGGACAAAAGCAAAACCAACTAGAATTACAGAAACTCAACCCAGTCTGGACGAAGCTGGGTTGCCGAGAGCCTTTGACAGAAACGTCTCTGGCCTCTAGTGAGGTGCCGTATCTAGGTTCGCAGCAACATTCCCAGAAGAATCCCTTCCCCCACTTAGTGTTTTCACTCATGAAAAACGAGAAGGGAAAAAAAGTTTTCACGTCAAAGGAATAGCGCAGAGGAAACATACACATAGTCTTTTAAAAAACACTTCCACTTTCATCGCTAAAGGAGTCTGACCAGCAGCTACAGGGGATGTACTTTTTAGAATCGCATACAAAAAGTTGTAAAAAGCAAAATTATATGAATATGAGATCAGTGAGTTTATCAAATGAACACCATGACAGCAACTCAAAGCAACTGGCACAATTTTTCCAGTTTCTTAAATCACAATAGCACAAAAATGTGGGTTCTCTAAACCCACAAACGTTGACTCATCACCTGAGTATTATTTATTACAATGAATAATCATTAAAGTCAACTTTCCGTAGAGTATATCCACATCTTGCTCACCATTCAGATAAACTTTCTTCAAGACTCAGTTGAGCATAGAAATCAGACTGACTGCAACTCTCCCTCTCGCGTCAGACTAAACTTCAACAAGAACTTTGGGCCACAAACCAAGTTTGAAGCAGCTGGCAGCCGCAGGACTGGCGGGACCAGCTAAAGAAGGAAGCTCTGAGGGCCCAGCCACCAGCAGTGAATGTCCCTTCCCTTTGTGTTTCCCTGAGCTTTCTGCAGGGCAAGCCCGCCAACCAAGGGCAGCTGAGGAACAGAAGTCTTAGGCGGGACTGTGAGCTGCCCCGAGGACCAGTTCTAAAGTCACCGAGCTGGCGGCTCAAGCCAGCTAGGCCCCACCAGGAAGACAACCACCCCGAAACTAGCATCCCGGCTCTTGAGTTCCCAAAGCCAATCTCAGCTTACCCAGAGCCCCTGCCACGGCCACACTAGCCGCTGTGGCGGGTTCTGCCAGGCTCTGTCACACATACAAACATGCAGCCCATGCCCTCAATCTGTCCCCGACCCACAGAGCTCCCAGTCCCACTGGCTTAACAGGGACTGCACGCAGCGCTCTCCATTGTGTGATACATAGGACCTTCCAACCGCCAAGCTCGAAGAGCCTCTGGCCTAAAAAAATAAAGTGGATAAAGTTTACAAAACAAGGTCCTCACACATATGCAAGTGTCTTTAAAAACAGAACCTTAAACATTATAAATAAGGCAAGATTCTAGAGGAGTTCATCCACTGAATTTGTTCCCTTCTAGTTTCTCTGGGAGGAGGGCCAAGGAGCAGAAATTTGACTAATGCCCCACACCCGCACTTTGGCACACTGGGACCCAGTTCTGCCCAACTCGCACAGTAGGGCACACAAAATACAGGCCGCGTCTCTCCCTGTGCCAGGAACTCAAGAGGACTCTTTCCACCCTGTGTGAGACACTGATAGGAGCACCCCCACCGTGTCTCCACGGGGGGCTTTTAACGGCCGGTCCACTGAGAAAACTCCTCCATGACTGAGGACACCAACACTGAACATGGAAATTTTGGGCAGCTGTGTAAAGTCACATCTCTTATGAGCGTTCCAAGTCTGTGTTCTTGGAAATCTCCATGGATGTTGTTTATGGCTTAATTAAACACCTCTCCCATGCCCCACCCCTCCCCCTTTTCTTCTAAGTATATCTGGCCCCTTCCACAACTTGTATAATGGGCTTTTATCTCGTCAGCCCAGTTTGAGGGGCTGCCTGGGATCCTGACCTCAGCAAATGTACTCCAAAAACCACACTGGATATTAATGCCCTGGTCACATTACAGATCCTGGAAACAAAAGCCCTTTTGCTCTTACAATTTCAAAGGCCTCGAGGCGGAAGAGAAACCGGCTGGCTTTCATAACTAGAAGAGGGGTGCAGCCGGCTTCAGTCAAGATGCAACTTTACAGGTAAGGTCCTCGAGTATTATTACTATTAATAAGTACAAACAAGTAAGAACTATGGAAGGATAGCCCTCCATTGTTCGAGTGAAGAAAACAACACGAATACTGCTCTATAACCACGTGAACACCACCACAAACAGAAGTTATAATTATTGCCATAACTCCGATCAGGTAGGAAGAATGCAGTGGGGACCACACGGTAGTGATGGCAAATTGTGCTTTTTCACATTATTAAGCAAAGATGCTGAGCTCAGAAAGGAAGAGGGGACCTCTGGGAAGGGCAAGGGCAGAGAGCGAAGCTGTGATTCCCAGCATCACAGCTTCAAAGGGCAACACTGGGGGGCCAGGAGGAAACAGCACAAGGGTGGTTTCAAGCAGGTGCTTCCTCTTGGACCCTATAAATACCAAGTAGCCGGGAGCAAGGGGCCTGCAGGCTGGGTTCTGTCTACAGAGCCCACTGGGGACGAGACTTCCAGCCGAGGTGCGTGAGAGGGGTCGGTATTCTGTCAGAGGCCAAGGGCTCAAGATCTTGGCATGTTTTTCTATTCCAAGGATAAGAATGACAGGCCACACAAAGGAAGTTGTATTCCTGTGATAAGATGTCGTGTCCCAAACCCTGTGTTGGTAAAAACATACATAAACAAAAGACTAGCCTAACTTCTATTCCAGTTTTTAGGGTTATGACGCACACAAAGTACATGATCACTCAGGATCAGCTTGGGTGAAAATTTCAATTCTTTTGGGATAAACTGGTCATTTCTTTTTGATTTTCAGAATTAAAAAGCTAATCGGGTGATTTTTACTTTCTGAAGGCCTTTTCAGACCCACTCAAACCAGCCCGAAGATTCCAGCTTTTCACAAAACACCAGTCACTACTCAGACCCCTGGGACACTTGTTCAAAGGATGTCACCTCCAGCCTGTGGGCTGCCCAGATCCCCCTCACACAGAGAACTGCCGAGAGGGACAGCAGAGGGGAGCGACCAGGGTCGCCAGGTATAACAGCACACACATCCAGCAGGAGGCCATCTTGACCCAGAAGATGGACCAGCTTCCGCTGAAGAAGGTTTCAATGTTGGCACTTTCGTAGCTGTGGAAACAAGAGACCCGCTGTAGTCAGAGCAGGAACAGAAGTGGGGGATGGGGGTGAGGTATCTTCCAGCACGTGTCTCCCTGCTTCCATCCCCTCCAGCCTTTCTGGGGTTTGTTTTGTTTTGTTTTCCTAACAGCTCAATTCAGATATAACTCACACCATTTCTCCACCTCCTCCATCCAGCATTCACTAATCTACTTTCTGTCACTATGGACCATCTATTCTGGACATTTTATAAAGATGGAGTCATGTAGCCTCTTGTGACTGGTTTTTACTGCGCACACTGTGCTCAGGTTTAACCATGTGACACCATGTATCCCTTTCTGCTGCTGAGTACTATTCCATTGCATGCATATGATACATTTTGTTTATCCATTCATCAGTTAATAGCATTTGTGTGGGTTCTCCTTTGCCCTATTATAAATGAGGCTGCTATGAACATGTGTGTCAAAGTTTTTGTGTGGACATATTTTTTTCCCCTGTTGGGTAGATACTTAGGATTAGAACTGCCAGATTCGGTCATAACTCTATGTTTAACATCTTGAGGAACTGCCAAACTATTTTCCAAAATGGCAGCACCATTTTACAATCCTATCAGGAGTATAAAAGCTTCCAATTTTTCCCACATTCTTGATGACATGTTATTTCTTACCTCACTGATTAAAGCTTCCTCCATCCTTTAAGCTTCCCGCACCAAAAATTTTCTAGTAATTATCAAAGCATTAGATGCAGTAGGGACACATTAGAAACTGGTTCATCTCGTCCGCCTCAGGATGTTCTGGAAAAATCTCCCCAGTTAAGCGTTCCACTGTCTCCACCATCCCCAAACTTCACTGGCTACTCCTCATTCTTCTTCCTCAGTTTTCTCCCTAATAGTTATTAGCACCACCTGCCCCACTGTATTTGATTTGGATCATGGTCTGTGTCCTCCATTCGATTATAAGCCCTGCCATTTATAACAGCGTGGCACATGGGAGTCATTCACACAGTCACTGAATGGATAAAAGGAAGCGCAATGAGCCTAAATGTCTATCCTATGCTTATTCTGAGTTATAACATATTATCCCACAAAAGCTTTAGATCTGTGAAAAGTGATGCAGAAATAATTAAAAAGAATTTCTATGTAGTGATAGGAAAGTTAGACTCATCATGTACTATTAACTTTAAAAACAAAATGAAACAAAAAAAACTTCAAGGGGGAACACATATAGTTGTATTTATACTAAAAAATATGACCCAGGCTTGGGGCGCCTGGGTGGCTCAATTAGTTAAGCATCTGACTCTTGATCTCAGCTTAGGTTATGATGTCACATTCATGAGATCGAGACCCATGTTGGGCTCTGTGTGGACAGTGTGGAGCCTGCTTAGGATTCCTTCTTTTCCTCTCTCTCTACCCCCCTTGGCTCGTGGGCTCTCAACATTTAAAAGTTTTCAAACACTTAAAAATTAATAAATAAAAGTTTTATGATGACACAGGCTTGTAAATGCGTGGAGAAGGAGTGAAAGAGTATGCACCCTGTTACCATGGTTGTGGGCATGGCAGGCGGGGGTGGGGAGGGAGGACGCTGTCACTTCCTATGCTTCTGTGTCAGTCTTTTTAAAAGAGATTTTTATTTTTTTTAATTTTAATGTTTATTTATTTTTAAGAGAGAGAGAGAACGAGCGAGCAAGAGTGGGAGGGGGCAGAGAGAGAGGGAGACACAGAATCTGAAGCAGGTTCCAGGATCTGCACTGTTAGCACACAGCCTGATGCAGAGCTCGAACTCAGACTGTACCAGAGATCATGACCTAAGCCAAAGTTGGATGCTTAACCAACTGAGCCACCCAGGTGCCCCTTAAAAGAGATGTTTAAAACTTAGGGGCACCTGAGTGGCTCAGCTGGTTCGGGTTCTGACTTCGGCTCAGGTCATGATCTCATGGTCTGTGGGTTCGAGCCCCGTGTCGGGCTCTGTGCTGACAGCTCAGAGCCTGGAGTCTGCTTCAGATTGTGTCTCCCTCTCTCTCTCTGTGCCCCCCCCCCCAAACACTCTGTTTCTCTCTGTCTCAATAATAAATAAACATTAAAAAAATTTTTAATAAATAAATAAAACTTTCATAATAAAAGTGTAAAATTTAGAACGACAAACAAAATACAAAGTAGAAAAAATGTATTTCCTCTTTCTTAAAAGCAGAGGACTGCTGAGGTGCCAGTCTGGCTCAGTCAGAAGAGGCCGTGACTCTTGATCTTGGGGTTTTGAGAAATCAAGTCCCACACTGGGTGTAGAGATTACTTAAATAAACATTAAAAAAAAAAAAAAAGACTGCTTAAGAATTCCAAGTTCTGGGGCACCTGGGTGGCTCAGTCGGTTAATCATCCAACTTCAGCTCAGGTCATGATCCTGTAGTTTGTGGGTTCAAACCCTGCATCAGGCTCTATGCTGACAGCTCAGAGCCTGGAGTCTGCTTCAGATTCTGTGTCTCCCTCTCTGTCTATGACCCTCCCCTGCTCGTGCTCTGACTCTGTCTCTTCCTCAAAAATACTTAAAAAATTAAAAAATAAAATAAAATAAAGATTAAGGAGTCATACGCTCCAGTGACTGAGCCAGCCAGGCGCCCCAACCTTTCATTCTGTTAAAGCTGCAGGGGGCATTACCAGTTCCAAGGGTTAAGAACATACCCACAGACTGGTGAGCCCCCAGGACTGTTACCGTGTAGGCGGGCACAGAAGGACTTGGAGGGGAGTTACCCCAACTCCAGGGGATCAGATCTGTGACTCAGTGGGTCTCTCAGCACTTAAAGAACAGGACGTCACCTGATTTTCTAAAGACCATCCCTTCTAAAATGTCTAAGACAATGGGTCACTTACTTGAACCAGCTGGTGACAGTCATCATCACATAGAGGGAGGCCAAAAAGAACACGAAGTGGAAATAGGAATAGCTATAGACAGTGCCTTTCTTCTCGTCATAAATGACCCGCGGTCCCTCCTTCACGGTCCGCTGCTCCTCGGTGTCTGTGGACGACAGGACGCGCACAAGCTCAAGGAGGGAACACACGCACGCCCGCCACTTCAGCAAAGCCACACGCACTGACCTCAATCTGCGGGCTTTTGAGTAGAAAAGATGTCAAAAGCCATCTGTACCCGCATCCACGCCCTAAGCACAACCCCCGCCCCCAGCCCCAGAACCATCCTCCACATAATGAGTTCCCAACACCACATTCATTTGAACAGAACGGAAGAGAGCCCTTACAGACACAAACCTGTGATACGCTCAGATGATGGGGAGAGAGCACACTAGGGGTTCTCAGGCCCCTGGGATGCTCTGATCCAAGAGGAGAGGTAAGTTGAAGGAAAGACATTTTCCAAATGTTCCGTCCTTTTGAAAAATGTACTTCCTCCTTCTCTAAATTTCCCTGTATATTTTAACTTACATGTGAACCAAAATATAAACTGATTCCTCCTGCTAGAATACGAACACAAATAAAACCTAGCAACCATTCAGGAAGAATGTGAAAAGTGTATCAACGGCAAACCAGCTTTGGAATAAAAAATTCTTCTTACCATTCAAGTAATTCTGTTTGATTCCCAAATCCCTACAGACTAGAGTCACAGGTCCACAGCGCCACAAGGCTGCAAGGAAGGGAAGTTCTCTACTCACCCTCTCCATCGGGGCCGAAGCAAAAACAACACCGAGCCACCTGGAAGAACAAACCCAACAAAGTCAGGTGGCTTGCATCCATCCTGCTTTTCTACCTCCACATCAGCAAAGCACTAAAGGCCATCTGTGGGGGGTGCCAAGCCTTCCTGCAGGTACTGTTTCCCAGGGTTTGAACTGCGCACATTCTTTCCCTTCCAAAGGATTTGATTAAGCATCTGTTCTTCCCAAGAGCCCTCGTGCTGCTGATAGAAAACACAACAGACATGGAACTGGGCCACCTACACCTCACTTAGTGACTGCTCAGCTGCTTTGAGTGCCGTGAGCAGCCTCTGGATGGCAGCTCCCAGACTTTGGCTCAGCCACAGAGAGTTACCTGCTCTAGAGCAAGCTTTCCCGCTACATTAGATGACTGGTCACAAAAGGGGAATAAAGGGGTAGCCATTTACCCTTGGGGACAGCTCTGATGGGTCCTATCTGCTCTGGAGCACCAAAAGGGTCAAGAGAGGCTTTGGCTGGCCTCCAGTGCCCTTTCACTTCACCGTCTGCCCAATTCTGCCTCCTTCCTTTTCCTTCTTTCCACACGTGTTGATCGCTAATAGGCACTCTTCACATCAACTCTGCCTTGGCAGCTGCTTCTGGAAAACCCAACCTGAATCACAGGGTGAATGAGACCGACCCCCACTCTCATGGACCACACTCCTGGTGACGATTTGCTCTACTTGCTAAGATTATTAACCCATTTGCAGGTAAGGAAAGTGAGGTCTGGCAGGATAAATGACCGGCCCAAAGTTATAAAAGTAGTTTAGTGACAGAGCTGGGATATAAATGCAGGATGGGAAATCCAAGGCCTGCAATTCACAAAAGGCAGTAAGTATTATGAGAAATGTAGGGGGTGGAGGTGCTGGGGAATCAAAAATGGCAAGGCTATGAGGTCTGGAAGGAGGATGCCCACCTCTATTTCCTACGAAATCAGGCTGCTTAATTGTCTGCCTCTGTGGGGACAGGGGGCCAAGGACCGGGATGGACAGGATGCTTTCCTTTGAAGATTCTTTGGCACCTTTTAAACATGGTACTATGTTTCTGACCTACTCAAAACAATAAACTAATAAAAATTGGATTATGAAAAATTACTACATGATTGCAGAAGGATTCTGGTAAACAAGGTAAAAAAACATTACATGTACCAAGACAAGGGAGGAAATGCTGGGTCCTTGGCACTTCCTGGCTGACAATATTTATACTAGAAAGAACAAAGAGCCGGGAACCAGGACACAGGTGTGTGAGCCTTCGTCTCATTTATACACCTCAAGGCCAAGCCCCGGTTTCCCTACTACATCAGAGAAACTTCTAACAAAGGGATTGGCCTGGACAGAATCTTGGATCAAGGTACACAGTCTAATCATTCAGTGGGCTCAAGACCTGGTACCCTGGTGTCCTAGTTCTTCTGAAACTTCATTTAGCATCAGAAACTACCAACTCCCCTGGGGTGCCTGAGTGGCTCAGTCGGTTGAGCCTCCGGCTTCGGCTCAGGTCAGATCTCACGGTGCGTGGGTTCGAGCCCCGAGTCAGGCTCTGTGCTGACAGCTAGCTCAGAGCCTGGAGCCTGCTTCTGGTTCTGTGTCTCCTTCTCTCTCTGACCCTCCCCCTCTCATGCTCTGTCTCTCTCTGTATCAAAAATAAATAAAGCATTAAAAAATTAAAAAAAAAAAAAAAGAAAGAAACTACCAACTCTCTCTTTCAAAGGTATATCCTGTGAAACGTGATCGAAGGAAAGCAAACCAACTCCCGCTTTGCATGTTGTTCAGTTCAGAAGGAAAACACTGGGCCATTTTCCTTAGAATGAGAAGGAAAACATCCTCTTGAATCTAACATAGAGACCTGCTGTTCCTGGAGCCTGCACTCTACACAATCGGGACGTTGAAGCCACGGCGGCACAGCCGCAGCAGGTGCTCACCCGGCCAGGGGTGAGAACAAATGCCTGCCTTCTAGAGACCATTCTCTTCTGGGCAATAAGCGGTAACCTATTCAGACTCAGCACAGATTTCTCCTTTTTCCAGGGACAGAAAGACCTGTGGAATGCGGCTGGCAGACTGACAACCCTTCATAATGTTCACTATCTCCAGGTCAGGTGCAGGAAGGACCCGCCCCAGAGACCCAGCTGCAGAGAAGAGTGCCAGTATCTGGACAGACACCAGGGCTCTTCCATCGGGGACAGCTGTCGGGACATGGTCTGGGGCCAGGGGCAGGGCTGGCGGCGGGGCCAGGAGCCAGCAGCCGCGCCCTCAGGCAGCACTGTTCACGAACACAGGCTCCGGAGCCAGAGTGCATGGTTTACATGCCAGCCAAGCAAAAGTGTAAGTAACTTCTCTGGGTTTTCCCATCTATAAAATCACTAATGTAGTGCTTAGAACAAATGTAAATGTAAATCACAAATGCAGTGCTTAGAACAGTGCCTGGCATTTAGCAAGTGCAGTAAGTCTCAGACATCATTGGAACCTCCTGTAATCCTTCCATTCCTGGGCTCAGGACTCAGTCTTTTCCCAGCTGCCTGCATGCGATTAGACCTTTCCTGACCTTGGTGGATGTTCCAGCGAGGACCCCAGCAACAGACTTTTGCACAAGTAAGGAAATAACAGACATCCTGCTCTCTGATAGGCGTCTGTTCACCACCCTGATTCTCTGGACACCTACTGTTCACAATTCTTTACCCAGTGAAATGCCCACCTGATGGAACAGACCGTTAAAGAAGCTCACACACCGACACTGCTCAGCAGCGTGGCATGGAGCGGTGCTTGTTCCTTCCCTTCCCCATCTTTTGCTCCTTCAGGACAGCTATTACATATAACATCGTGGTCATGCTATGTACGGAGGACACAGACAGGTATGTAACACAGAGCAATGGACTAGAAGTTAAAAAAAAAAACCCACATACATTCCATGATAACAGAGGAAAAGAGCAGAGAGCAGCCTTACCAAGCTACCCAGGCCTCTCTCTGGTGGGAGATGGGTAGCAATGCCCATCCAATTTTGTTGGAAGAAAATCAACATTCACTTGAATCCCCATAGTATCCACAAGGCACTTTTTTTTCTATACAAAAAAACTGTATTCTTCTTGGAGGAGAAAAATGGGATCACAGAATGCAGATCAATAAAGATGCAAAAACACATAAAGAGCCTTCGGGGAAAATGGGTCTTCTGAGATGAAGCATAACAAGGGGAGGAAATGAACTTACTTCCAGTTCAGGGGCTGCATATCGGCCCTGCAGAGCATCAGAACTTGACCTTGTGGTTGATGTCAAGCTAAGAAACAAACAAACACATTATATCAAAGGAAGGGCAGAGCCGCCTCCCTGCACCCTCCTGTTTGGGCTGCTTAAGTCTATTTCAGTACCCCACTTTATTCCAAAACTGACGCATCATTTTTTATAGTTCATGTCTTTTTACATGGATTGCACCAGATCATTTTAAGCAAAGAGAAGTCTACAGATGAAGAAATAAGAGATCTTTTGGTCCTGTTATCTTGGTTTTCACTTCTCCTCCCTCAAACTGCCCAAAATAATTTTCTGATTGCCCTTTTATGTTTCCTCTGCCTTTGACTAGTCTTCCTTAGAAGGGATAGAAATCAATGAAAGAACCCAAAGACAGCAGTTAAAAAAAAAAAACCACAGGGATGAAAATCAAAAGTCACAGTTATTTACCGTGATAACCTTTGGCAGAACAAGGTTTTTTCTATTTGCAAATTCAATAGAGTAGCTGTGAGTGTGATTTAAAAAAAAAATTCTTCCTACCACTCTCCCTATACCCATATAGGTATAGGTAATCTAGATGACAAGAGTAAAAAAGGTATTTCTTCTAGGGTGGGAAGAAAAGGAAATACTATAAGCAAACAGAAATACATACAATATTTAAGGTTCTAGCTAACTCTATAAATTCATTCAGCAAATATTTACAGAAGGCCTGCAGTGTGTCAGGTCCTGTTCTAAGCCCTGGGGAACTTAGTGAAAAAGACAACAGTCCCCAGCCTCTTGCACGCAAGCACACACGCATGCACGGACACATCCTCTGTGCCATCCTGGAGGTGGGCGAGGGCGTGGCGGCTGGAGAAGCAGGAATTAGCAGATTCATTTCTACCAAATAAACCCCAAGAGGCAACACTGCTTTCTCTGCTCATTCTCATCCTCTTTCTCAAAGAAGAGAAGAGATCAATGAGATGCAAATAAACCATAAAAAGACTTCCTCATTAAAAGGCTCTCTGGGGAGCACCTGGGGGCTCAGTCAGTTAAGTGTCTGACTTTGACTTTGGCTCACGTAATGATCTCACAGTTTCTGGGTTTGAGCCCCGCGTTGGGCTCCTTGCTGACAGCTAGCTCAGAGCTTGGAGCCTGCTTCGGATTCTGGGTCTCCCTCTCTCTCTGTCTCTCTCTGCCCTTCCCCCGCTCACTCTGTATCTCTCTCTCTCAAAATAAAATACATAAAAAATTTTAAAAAGGTCCTCTGGGATGGAAGTGCATTGCTTCTTTTTGTGAGCCACTCCAGCCCAATAGTATCATTTTCTGTTTCTGCTCTGAATAGATGGATGCTCATCGAGGCCCACTGCATGTCCACTTCCTAACCTGGAGCCTCATCAGAGGAATTTTATAGAGATACTTCTCGATGATTGCGTATCCGAGAAACACACACACCTTGCTCCTGCATGTAAGAGTGTGCTGTATTTTCTGTATGTAAATTATGATTTAATATATCATTTCTGTGGAGTTAAAGTTAACTTCTTAAAAAGGGATTACCTGCAATTTTCACCTGAAAGAGGATATTCCTTCTTTAAAAGAATTAGAATAAATATTGCATATTTGTAAATTCTTTGGAATAAAGTGGTTTCAAGAAAAACAAAGCTTTTGATTCTGGCACCTCTGTCACTTTATTTCTATCATCAGAGAGCACTAAACTAACCTTGTGTTCTTCTACAAATACCTGTATTCAGTTCATCACTAATGATAGAGAACTTCTATAAGGAGATGCTATTATAAAATATTATTATAATTCAGTCATGGCCTTTACCCACAAAATACTCTTCTTGGAATTACCGAAGAAACATTTGTTTTTACAAACTCCTTAAAAGCCTAGGAAATTCTTATTGTCTGCATTCTATTACTCAGAGCCATCTGTTTGGTGAGCACACGACAAGTTGCTAAACAACAATCCCGGGATTATGCAGAACCTCTTCCTTTCCAGGCCTAAGCTATGAGCAACTTTCACCCAATGCTTCCTGTGGGAGGTGGAAGGAGACTGACAGCATTCGGTTGGGACAATGCTTCACCGTACAGACAAGTCATAGCCTATTCACTGTCTCTCACTCAAAAAACCAGCAGTGTCTTGCAGTTATTGTGACAACCAAAAAATTCCCTCCCCTTGAGCCAACTGCTCCCTACCACTGCTGTGCCCAGGGCCTCTTCCATATTGGCCGAATGATTCAAAATGCAGGTGGCCCTCTGCATGGGCTTTTGGAACTGGCTGAACTCCCGCAGATTAAAGAAAATCGCTATAGAACATGTCCAGACTTTCCTGTTGGAGACCATAGATTCTGCTCCCTGACAAACTTACAGGGCCCTTGAGGGATCCCATGACTATTTCCCCTTCGTGTGAGGAAGTTCAATTATGTTCCTGTTGTACAGTATTCACAGTTGTACAGTGATTCACAGCTCCCAAAGGAGACCACAGTCCTATGTGAAGTGGGCTGGGGGGGGGGGGAGGAGGGGCAGAGGAGTATGCCTTGACATGCCCCCTGATGCAGAACCAGGAAAAAAATTTTAAGTTTATTTTTTAAGTAATCCCTACACCCAATATGGGGCTCAAACTCGTAACCCTGAGATCAAGAGTTACATGCTCTTCTGACTGAGCAAACCAGGTGCTCTGAGCCAGGAAGATTTCTGATAGGTGAGGGAGTGGCAGTATTCCCAAACTAAAGGTTGTATACCCTTCCTTTTTTAAATTCATCCTCCTTTCTTAAATAAAAGTAGCAGACACAGAACAGACAGAAAAAATAGATACCTTGATTTGCCAGTTCTTCTCAGTTGAAGCCAACCTTCTCTCCAATTCTCTTACCAACCTTATACTCAATTCTACACGGTCTGCTCCATTGCCATGAATGAATGTTTCATTTTGAACTAGCAAGTTATTTGACATTTAATAAAAATTTTTAGTTTTTCCAGGGGCGCCTGGGTAGCTCAATCGATGTCAGCTCAGGTCATGATTTCACGGTTCGTGGGTTTGAGTCCTGTATCGGGCCCTGTTCTGATGGCTCAGAGCCTGGAGTCTGCTTCAGATTCTGTGTCTCCCCCTCTCTCTGGCCCTTGCCTGCTTATTCTCTCTCTCAAAAGGAAATAAACATTAAAAAATATTTTCTTGAAGATTCTTAGTTTTCCCAATTTTATATTCAAATTTTTTAACGTTTAAATAATAAACAATTATTTTTCTCATAGGCATAGTTAACAATGAAATAGCTAGGACCATACCATTTTACTGCACAAATACCTCCCACTAACAAAATGAGACACGTCATACAACTTATCCTTGTACCTCAGAGAACGACCTGACTCTAAGCAATTCCAGGGGCATAATCGAAAGTGATCATGAACCTGCCTCTCCCAGTTCCCTGGCATAGGAGACTCCAGAAGTTTCCGGAGACTGGGGTGGAGAATCACAAAAGCAGGCTCTATGTCCCTCAGTTTCCTTTTAATGTATGACAAGAAAACTGAAGCTGACTCCAGGATCCTGTCCGACCGCACAGCCTGAACTTGAAGCCAACAAAATAACAATTTCAATCAAAATCTAGAGACCAGGGATGCCTAGGTGGTTCAGGTGGTTAAGTTTCCGACTCTTAATTGCTGCTCAGGTCATGATATCACAGTTCGTGAGTTCAAGCCCCACACTGGGCTCTGTGCTGATAGTGCAGAACCTGCTTGGGATTCTCTGTCTCCCTTCCTTTCACTCCCTCTTGGCCGCTCTCCTGCTCACACTCTCTCCAAAATAAATAAATTAAACATTAAAAAAGAAAAAAAATATAGAGACCAAGGAGGGGATTAAGGAATAGTTAGTGGAGGCAGAGGGCCTATTATAGCAAAGATCAGGCCTAAGGGGGTGTGGGGGGATGGATCTATAGAAAGAGCCATTGGGGAAACTCCTACAGGGGGCCCAAGCTGTGACACTTCATCATAGCAGTGATGCCTGGGTACAGTAGAAGCGGTGTCTGGAGAAAAAGTGGCCTCAACTGGAA
Organism: Helogale parvula; assembly: GCA_004023845.1. Lineage (NCBI taxonomy): Eukaryota > Metazoa > Chordata > Mammalia > Carnivora > Herpestidae > Helogale > Helogale parvula. Next base: position 29,195 of record PJEM01012257.1, on the reverse strand, counting down.
AGCTAGGGAGTAGTTTTAGGTTGAGCCCTCTTTCAAGATAAGATAGCAAAGATAAAACGTACTCATAGTGAGTCACGAGAGCTCTCTAAAGAAGCATGTATGTGTGTGTGTTGGGGGAAGAAAGGCAGTGCTGGTTGGCTCCAGATAGGGAAGGAGATAGTGTAATGAGCCTTCTAGGACCTTAAAAAAAAGTTAACCCCCATCCCAAGCAATCACGGCACTTTCAGTGAAAATGAAAATGTGTGGTTTCTTCTCCTTTAACGTTCAAACTACACAGTCTTCATTCTTCCTAAAATATCTATCTAGAACTCTAGATGTTCCTTTTTAAAAAAAAAAAAGGATTCTAGATATTCTTGCAATCATCTTTTTTTTTTTTTTTTTTTGGAAGAGAGAGAGCAAGTGAGCACACATGCAAGCAGGAAAGGGGCAGAGAGAAAGACAGAATCCCAAGCAGGATCTGTGCCTTCAGTGCAGAGCCCATTGTGAGGCTCCATTCCACGAACCATGAGATGATGACCTGAGCAGAAATCAAGAGTTGTATGCTTAATGGACTGAGCCACCCAGGCGCCCTTCCTGCAATCATCTTTAAATGACAGTTTCCACACAAGCAACATGGCCTCTTTTTGTAACATTTTCCAATCTCTCATTCCTCTGAGTGTGGGAAGAAACATAATCTCTAGGAAGTCAAGATCTGAAAACATTCCGCCGCTGGCGGCTCTCCCAGGCCGGATCTCACTTCCCGGGGAGCTCGGAGACACTGGCTACAGAGTTCTCAAAGCTGACGCCTCCCGGAGCTGCACGGGATCACTGCAGCAAACACTAATCAACTGACGCCGCGGGGCGCTTCCTTAGTTCTGGGAGCAGCGGCTGCCCGGCGCAGGGAGTGTGCTCGTGCCCTGCGTCCCACAAACACTCCCGGGGGCCCCTGGTCACTCTCCGCTCACGTCAGTGCTGCTTAACGCCCCGCCCCCTCCCTCCATCAGGTCTAGTAACTAGCATTCAAGAACAGATTTTAAGTAGCAGTGGTCAGCTTTGAAAATTATTATCTTTTAGGGACGCCTGGGTGGCTCAGATAGTTAAGCGTCCGACTTTAGCTCAGGTCATGATCTCACAGTTTGTAGGTTCCAGCCCCACCTCTGCCTCTGTGCTGACCGTTCAGAGCCTGGAACCTGCTTCGGATTCTGTGTCTCCCTCTCTCTCTGCCCCCGCTCTGCTCACGCTCTGGCTCTCTCTGTCTCAAAAATAAAGAAACATTAAAAAAAAAAAAGAAGAAAGAAAGAAAATTATTATCTTTTGGGAATATCAGACCAAAAGAGGTGAGGTTTTATTTATCACCTCTCTCAGGGATGGCAGTGAAAATCCAACAGGGTGAAAAGTCCATGCTGCAAACACCATGTGGCAGTTCGATCAGCACACTAAGCAGAATTGTTGCCACCTTTCCACGGACGGATCTATAGTCAATCCATGTCCTATTTCATCTAAGCAGCATATGTGATTAGGCATTCTGCAACCCACAAAACTATATAGTTTTGTTCTGTGAAACATCTTTATAGGGTTTTTTAAATAATACAAGAACAAAAGAAATGCTACCTCACTGGATCTCTTTTGCACTGCTGGTGGGAATGCAAACTGGTGCAGCCACTCTGGAAAATAGTATGGAGCTTCCTCAAAAAATTAAAAATAGAACTACCAAGCGACCTAGCACTTGAACTACTAGATATTTATTCAAGGAGTACAGGTATAATGTTTCAAAGGGGCGCATGCACTCCAATGTTTATAGCAACAGTATCAATAGTTGCCAAAGTATGAAAAGAGCCCAAATGTCCATTGGTGGATGAATGGGTAAAGAAGATGTGGCATATATATATATATATAATGGAGTATCAGTCAGCAATCAAAAAGAATGAAATCTTGCCATTTGCAACTACATGCATGGAACTAGAGGGTATTATGCTAAGTGAAATTAGTCAGAGAAAGACAAATAGCATATGACTTCACTTCTATAAGGACTTTAAGATATAAAACAGATGAACATAAGGGAAGGAAGCAAAAATAATATAAAAACAGGGAGGGGGACAAAACATAAGAGACTCTTAAACATGGAGAACAAACAGGGTTACTGGAGGGGTTGTGGGAGGGGGGGTGGGCTACATGGGTAAGGGGCATTAAGGAATCTATTCCTGAAATCATTGTTGCACTATCTGCTAACTAACTTGGATATAAATTTTAAAAAAATAAATTAAAAAAAGGAAAAAAGAATGCTTCCTCACTCTGAAACAAAAACAGCAACAAAAATAAGTTATCCCTAATATCATCACTATTATAGGTTTGGTAATTTTTTTTTCTATTTAAGTAAACATAACTACATTTTATTTTTATTAAAAAAATTTTTATGTTTGTTTATTTTTGAAAGAGAGAGAGAGAGAGCGAGTGCAAGTTGAGGTGGAGGGCGGGGAGAGTGAGACACAGAATCCCAAGCAGGCTCTAGGTTCTGAGCTGTCAGCACAGAGCACGATGGAGGGCTCAAACCCATGGACTGTGTGATCATGACCTGGGTAGAAGTCGATGCTTACCCAACTGAGCCACCCAGACACCCCAAATATATTTTATTTTTAAAATGGAATCTTCTATCATTACATTTTAGTAATCTACTTTCTCCTCACAGAATTTGCCCATATTTTTTACATGCTAATACAGGAAAAATACCTGAGTGATAAATGATGAAGTTAGTCATGCTGCTGCCATTTCCCTCCAAAGCTCAATAACAGCAGACTCAGGAAGGAAAAGCTTACTCAGAAAAAAGGAGAGCTGAGAATTGGCAGTCAACATTTGAGTTACATTATGGTTTTCCTGAAAACGTTCATGGACTTGAGCATGAATCCCATCCACTACTTTGGATATAGTAGGTCCTCAGTGGACAACTATGGAATTAATAAGAAAGGCTGAAATGGTGACTGTGGTCCTTTCTGCTGCAAGAAGGAGAACCTGTCACTACGTCAGGGACAGGATAAGAACCAGTGGCACACAACTGTTTCGGGAACAACCACCTGCAACAGAAGCAAGCTTTTCATCGCTTGATGCATGACCGAACAGTACTCCAGACCCAGTTCCTGTGTCTCCAAAATGTCTGTCGGACCCCTCCTAATGGAGAGTGTCAGAAGCTGTAGGAGAACTGCCAATGTTCTCAGAAAGATACTTTATTTCTATAAGCCAAGGGAAGACCGTAATGTATCTATGCTAAGTTGAAATTTTTATACACTGAAACATAACAAACAAAATGTGAAACACAGAAGTAAAAGCTAAACAGGAAAAAGGCACTTGAAAGGAAGCTTAATGATCAGTGAAATATGTATCAGCATCAGCAACTAAGCATTTCTACCTGTTACTTTTCTCCCCTGGGCGATCTTTTAGACATTTTAAGTAAAGGTGGCATACACCCTACTGTATACCAGCATGTGAGCTACAGCCTGCTTTAATAGCACTGTGGGTTTTAGCATAAAAGAAAAGGGACGTTTCCTGTCTTTCTCGGGCCAAACACAAAACGACCGTCATGTATGTACTGCTCTGTACTCTTTCCATCAGCGGCAGAACAAATGGTATTTCCCTTGGATTAGAAAGCTGCCAAAACATTCTGGCACATACTATCTCTTCCCTGCTTTGTATTCCCTTCCTTCCAATAATGCTTTAGCAACTAATATCCAACTGTGTCCTCAAGGGCTGTACCACGTATCTAATTTATTTACCCATATTAATACAAGTAAGCAGAGTGATGTCCAAATACCCAGCTTCCATACTGTAATACAAACTTTTTACTTCAAGCTATTTTTCTTCTTCCTCAGATGCAATTTGTTCTGCTACCTCATAGTTGCTGAAACTTACTTCAATTTTTCTCCGTAAAGTCTGCAAGGATGGCCTCAAGTATCTCCTAAGACTTACCATGAATATAAGATGCACACGAACAAGAGAGTGGTACCTAGTCCAGTGACCAAGTTTTCGTCTCTGTACAGGTCTTGACCAAAGTCTGGCACACAGATCGTAACGTTCTTCCCATGCTCGTCCAGAACTTACAAGGAAAAACAAAGTAATCACAGTTAGTTGGAAAAGCTTTTTGTACCTCATAGACACATTCATTTTGGGAAAATAAGGGTAGCTTTAGACGAGTGAAGGCTTATCACTGGAAACTTCTACTCCACAGTCCAACTTGACTCAGACGAGCATGTTGCTATGTCAAAGCACCCCCTCCCACCTAAGCACCCTCTTAGAACAAGACCCTCAGATTCCAGCTGAGCCCCAAAGGGTTCTTCTGTTCCATGATGTAATAAGAGCCTTGTCTTTTCAGTTACTATTTAAACAGCAGCAAAAAGTAACATTAGCTCCATTTTTCAGTGGACTTAGCAGGCTCTGAACAGAGGTATATGCAGACATTTGAGTTTCCACTGTGTCTATCCTCTCTGGTGAGGCTACTCAACAACCAGACATGACTAGCTGCTCAGCAGCCACTTGGCCAATAGCCTCTACCCAGAGGTTAAGTCTCTTTACTGTCAGTAATATGGTTACTGACTCTATTATCCTTTGCTTCCTTCTTATCCACTTTCCCAAGAAAGTTCTCCCAAAGTGGTTCATTTCTTTCAATTCTTTACACTTTCGTTAAAAAAAAAAAATGTATTGATCAGGTCTCTAAATTCATGGTGCTAAAAAAATCAGTTTATTTATAAACAGAATAGCTTATTTAAAGACAAGGTCTTTCCTCAACAATACTGTGGTATGTATTCATCCCACTGTCACTATCTATAGTGCACAAAAACCTTGCTTACAAGGGGACGGTATAAACATATCATTTTGTTCACTATACTTAATAGGCATTACCAGCTAATAGTTACTAAATCATCATGTAAAGAAATGTGAGGGGCACCTGGGTGGCTCAGTCGACTTCTACTTAGGTCATCATCTTGCAGTTCACGGGTTCGAGCCCCACATGGGGCTCTATGCTGGCAACTCAGAACCTGGAGCCTGCTTTAGATACTCTGTCTCCCTCTCTCGCTCTCTCTATGCCCCTCCCCCACACGTGTCCCCCCCCCTCAAAAATAAATAAAAACATTAAGGAAAAAAGAAATGTGACAATATTTGGGTATGTATTTTCTGAATGTTTCAAATTACAGTCTATGAACACTGCTGACACCCACAGGAGAGAATGAAATTTCCTGTGCAAAGGTGGAAGAAAAAATAGTTTATAATCTGGGAATATCCTAAGTTTTCAGGATTTTTTAAAAATTTTGAGAGCCTACATCATAATAAAGATTTCTATCATATTACCATCAGTGGTAATTTACTTTTACTAAGCACAGGATCTCCTATCTACCTATCTATCTATCTATCATTTATCTATCCATTATAAGTAAACTCCATGCTCAATGTAGGACTTGAACTGACGACCCGGAGATCATGAATTGCACGCTCTACCAAATGAGCCATCTAGGCATCCCCAGAACTTCAATATTAACTATCCAAGCTAGATCTGGTTGCCAATAAGAAACAAACACAAACTAACAATCCAAAAACCATCTTACAAACATGCATATTCTAAGTATTTGAAATTACACTAAAATTATTACTGGTACTCATATTTGAAAGTAAAAATAACTGTGTATGCTGTGGATTAAGGAATCTTTAGTCCTAGGTCCACAGAAAATAAAATTTCTCAGGTACCCCAATAAAATTTTCTAACTGCCAAAATACTAACTCTTATATTTAAGTAGTACCACCTGAAATTAAAAATGAGATTTTTTTCTGTTTTTAAGTGGTATTTGCCATTTAAAATAAAACTACTGTAACCAAACACCTCATTACATTAAAATCAAAAATTAATAATTATAAAAGAAAGTCTTGGGGCACCTGAGTTGCTCAGTTGACTGAGCATCCAACTCTTGATTTTGGCTCAGGTCATGATCTCACGGTTCCTGGAATCGAGCTGCCTGGGATCTGCACTGACAGTACTGAGTCTGCTTAGGATTCTCTCTCTCCCTCTCTCTCTGCTCCTCCCCCGCTTAAGTGTGATACATACATACATACATATATACATACATAAGAAAGTCTTAAAGAAACTAGATTTAGGGGCACCTGAGTGGCTCAGTTGGTTGAGCAGCCAACTTCAGCTCAGGTCATGATCTCATGGTTTGTGGGTTCGAGCCCTGTATTGAGCTGGTGGGCTCTGTGCTGACAGCTCAGAGCGTGGAGCCTGCTTTGGATTCCCTTTCTGCCCCCTCCCCTGCTCACACTGTCTCTCTCTCCTTCAAAAATAAGTAAACATTAAAAAAATTTAAATAGAGTCAAAATAGAGCTATTAAAAAATTAAACCCAGGAAGGACCATAATTAATATAGGATCTACAACTGTATCATTTTGCACGAAAAGTAGCTATAAAGACAAGACTCCCACACAGTATGTGCATATAAAACTTTCAAAATTATCTTTGCATTTTCTATCTTCATTTAAAAAAGGAAAGCAACTTCAATTTCCTAAATACAGTATATTTATTTAACTTTATTTATATAAGACAAAATGCACCCCCCCACACACTTATATATACTTCGGGGCACATGTATGTGTATATGTTTATACATACATTTATATACCACAAAAGTGATACAGATGATGAAATAAAATGAGCTCAGAAATCAAAAGAAGTAATGCTCTATTGGTCTTTCAATGGCAAGTTTCAAGTGCTCGTATAATAACAATTTATAACATAATAGGGCCTAAAGTTCTCCAATAATCATTGCAACTACTCTGTAGTAATAGCTAACTCTTATGGAGCACCTCCTACATGCCAGGAACATACACATACTCTCACTGAATTCCTTAAAAAAACATCCTATAAAATAGGAATCTTATTTAATTACCTTGCTAAAATAATAATTGAAAACGTTATTTTAAAGATAAGGTATCTAGGCAGAGAGAGGTAAATAACTTTCTACAAGTTACTGAAGTGGCAGAACCAGGCCATAAAGCCAGGCGGTCTGACTCCAAAATTCACACATGTTCTGTTGTCTCTAAAAATAAACATTATTTAAGATAAGCGACTCGAGGTCACGCAGCCAGCACGTGATAGAGGTGGGCTCAGATCCTCTCTCCTGCTTCCCACTCCCACGCTCTTCCCCGTCTCCTTTAAAGTCAGAGAGATGACCACTTAAAAGAAAACAAATTAATAACCAACTAAAAGGACAACACAAAATAAGCAAAACACAAATGTTCCTTGAAAACACAGATGAGGCCCAAAAGCAAACTCAACAGCCCATCTTCATTGCTGTCTTTCCCACACAGCAGGAAGACTCAGAAGAAGGAGTTTTCATTTTCCTATCCCACGTTAAGGACTTTATTTAGTGAGAAGTCTAGATCTATTTCAATGTATTGCACCTTTGACATTCTGCACAACAGCTCAGTGGAGACACATTCTCTCCGCCACAATGGCAATATTCATACGGCAAACACCACTCCCTCAGAGGGCAGCTGGCTTACCTACTTCTACAGGTTTGCTGGAGAGAGCCGAGAAAGTGAGATACGTCACATAGCAACTTATGAGCCCTGACTGCAGCAGCCCGGAATGTGGCTGTCCTGGAAAGTGAAAGAGACAGATTTGAACACATCCTTTTACATTTCAACAATAAATAAGCCTAAAAATAGCTCCCCACCCCCAAATAATGTTTCTCAAACCTAGACCCCTATCGTTAAATGAAAGAAGAAGTAGAGCATGTTTTCCACATAACATTAAAAAGATATTCAAGGGGATGGAATTCTACACTGAGCCTAATCTAACTCCCAGGTTCTGCCAAGTTCTCTACCATCACGTTATTTTAATAACAACTACAACTGTACTTAAGTGTTCTGTCTAGTCTTCCTGAGGTTCGTTAACACTAGCTCTTAAATCTTAAGGCCTCGCAAGAAAATTCACCAGCATTATTTGTGAGACCACATAGCTTAGTGATGTAAATGATAGATATCATAGTGGAAAAAAGCTCAATCTGTCAACAGACAAAAACACTTGGGAATAGCAGTTCAGGTCAAAGAGGAAGGCACTGGGGCTCAGCATTCATTGAGGGAAGGGCAGTAATACGTTATAATATTTAAACTAAACTAAATGTTTTTATCAATCGGAGTAACCAGGATATGATAAAAGAAATTTATCAATTTTTGGTGACATTTCTACCACCTATCTATATGAAAGGATTTATTTCATCCAGTTTTCCCTCTGATTAAATTTGTTTCGAGTTATAATTATTAACTTGTACTAACCAAAAAAGGCATAGAAATAGATTCTTTTATAATGTTGCTCTTTGGCATGAGAGTAAGACTCAGCTTAGCAACTAATGATATTAAACAAAATATTTCAAAATATTATAACTATTTTAAAAGCTAGGATTTAACCCAAATGGTATTTTAATCTGAACACTAATATGTTTTAGGAAATTTTTTAGCTGATCAGTTAAAGGGACTGGGAGATTAGTACTCTCAATTTTAGTAACGTACTTGAAATTTTCAGTGCCAGAAAACCCTTAAATTATTCAATACTAGTTCACTTTTTTCCCCCTTAAAGTTTATTTATTTCAGCTATCTCCATACCCAGTGTGGGATTTGAACTTATAACCTGGGGATCATTCTTCAAGTCGGGACTGAACCATACTAGTTCACTTATTAAATCACCATTTTAGAAATGATTTGAGGGGCTATAAATTATTGGCCACATTGCCCTGTTCCCATCTAGAAACCTGACTGTCATTTGTATTTCAACACCTGTAGAGCCAGATACTTACAAGAAAATTAGACCACGGATCCTTCTTTCTATAACCAAAATGGCAGTCTGGCTTAAGACATCAGAAGTTGTTTATAAAAGACAGCTCAAGTCTATACTTTCTAAAGCACTTCCAAATCCCATTATCTCTTTCCTTTGCCTTTGTGGCTTATTTGTTTGTTTGGGGCTTGAATTCATGAACAGATAAAGTTACATGCTCTACTGATTGGGCCACCGGGCGCCCCTCTTCCATTTGCCTTTGAAACGGCCTTGAGTCAGGTCAGGCTTAGAGAGTTCTGTTGGCTTTGCTGAGAAAGGGCTCGGGTCTCAGGAAGGTTACTAGTGGGATCAGCCAGATCAGCCAGATCAGATTTCCTACTTCCTGTCTCCTAGACCACATGGTCCCTAATTTCTGGTCCACAGGCCTCCAGTGAAAGATGAGCACAGAAGGAGCTCCTTCCAGAGCCTTCTCATTCAAGTTTTACAGAAATTATAGGGAAGAACTTAATATACACTCAGGGCATCTTCCATTTAAAGGCTCCTTATGGTACATTCATTAGTGATGGTAATAGCTGTCTTCTTCTTATTTACCGACTTTACCACATTGAGATCTCTCTTGACAAGAAGCATGCCAACTATCCCATCCAGCCCGAGTGAAGAGAAGACTACAATCCCAGCCTTCCTATTACTGACCCATCCATGATAAATTAGGGAGTGACCAGAATTTCAAAACAAAACAAACCCACTGGGTTTGCTCAAAGACACACAAAAAATATGTATAAAATAAGGAGGAATGGAAAAAACTTGTGCTTACGATTTTGGACCCAAGGAGAGATGGCTACCACGGAAATAAGCAGACACAGGCCTCCGTTTAGCCCCAGGAGAATTTTGTTTTCCAGGCAGCCGTCTTTCTGGGTGTAAAACACTGCCATCAAAATCAAGCCCCCGGTGGCGATGGAGTACATGATGAGTGTCACCAGGGCCAGAGCGGCGTACCACAGCTTGTTGCTAGCTGTGCCGGCGGTCCTGTTTCTCCAGAAGCAGTACGAGGGAGGGGAGAGAAAACAAGACAAGATGAGACCCCCCGATCTCTGACAACGCTCACCGTCCCTGAGGCAGGGACTGATGCTATCAGGGCCCAGGCTGCTATAACCCCAGCTGTCCAGAAGACTATCATTTCACCAATGATCTATCAAAGCTAGAAGGTACAGGTAAACATCCAAAAACAATTTTTCAGGCTTAGAATTTTTCCTTAACACTAGAACAGTCTGGATTTTTAAAAAATTTTTAATGTTTATTAATTTTTATTTTTTTAATGTTTTTATTATTGAGACAGAGAGACACTGAGCATGAGTGGGGCAGGGGCAGAGAGAGAGATACAGAATCTGAAGCAGGCTCCAGGCTCTGAGCTGTCAGAGCCCGTTGAGGGGCTTGAACCCACTAACTGTGAGATCATGACCTGAGCCAGTCAGCCGCTTGACTGACTGAGCCATCCAGGCACCCCATGTTTATTTATTTTTGAGAGACAGAGCACAAGCAGGGAAGGGGCAGAGAGAGAGAAAGAGAGAGAGAGAGAGAGAGAGAGAGAGAGAGAGAATGAGAGAGAGAGAAAGACACCAAGCAGAGGGAGTATCCAAAGCAGGCTCCAGGCTCTGAGTTGTCAGCACAGAGCCCGATGCGGGGCTTGAACTCCTGAACTGGGAGATCATGACCTGAGTTGGAGTCTGACGCTTAACTGACTGAGCCACCCAGGTGCTTCTACAACATTCTGTTTTTAAATGTATATTCATCAACTAAAATTAAAATGTACTTCCACAGACTTGACTCTAACCTATTTTTTTTTTTAATTTACTTTGTGAGAGAGCACATGTACGAGTGCGTGCAAGCAGGGGAGGTACTGAGAGAGGGAAAGAATTCCGAGTGCAGAGCCTGATGCACAGCTTAAACTCACAAACCATGAGATCACAAACTGTGCTGAAGTTGGAAGTTTAACCAACTGAGCCACCCAGGCACCCCCATGACCTCCCCATTCTGAACAGGAATCGCTCTGGGATAGGTGCGATTAAAAAGTGGCTGTTAGGTGGAGTTCCCTTCATGGTTTCCCTCTCAACACAGGGTCTGGAGGGGCCACTGTAGTAGCTTCTGCTAATGCCTATGTTCTCTTTAGGGACAGACAAACTTCACTCAGAGAAAGACTGGATGACCTCAGCCCTTTCATCCCTCTGCTGTGTCTGTAGTGGTACTGCTTCTCCAGAGCAATGCCACGTAGGGTTAAGAGAGTTGGGTTGTTTTGTTTTTTAAGTTTATTCATTTTGAGAGGTGTGGGGGAGGGGCAGAGAGAGGGAGAGAGAGAATCCCAGGCAGGTTCTGCACAGTCAGCACGAGCGTGACGTGGGCTTGAACTCGTAAGATCATGAGGTCATGACCTGAGCTGAACTTGGATGCTCAACTGACTGAGCCACCCAGGTGCTCCAAGGGAGAGTTTGAAAAGAATAAAATCAGCCAGGAAAAGAGTAAAACATTGTAATGGGATTTGCAATAAAGAATCTTAAAGAAGAGATTAGTTTGCTCTCTAGTTTATGTAAATATTAAAAAAAGGATAAGAGAAATAAGTGGTGGTTTAACAATCTATAGAAATTGTTCAGGACAATAACAAAACAAGAAAGAGTTCAAAACGGCTCAGTCAAGCGGACAGAACCGTGAGGGGCCCCGGGGTGAATCACTGTCATCGGCCCTATGAGTAAACTGCCACACTGTAACCACATTCTCACAAACCTTCACGGAGAAAGCAACTTGCTTAATGTTTTCACAGAACTGGAAAGTATTCAGGCAACTCAGCTAAAATGTTTTAACGATGAAAAAGTTACTGCAGCCTGAGACAAGCAGGGAGGAAAGACCAAAACAATAATGACCATCTTATTCCTGAAACCATGCCAGTGACCACAGTTAGTCTAACAGAAAAGGCACGCGAAGGAAATAATAGAATAAGACTTGGGGGCGGGGATCTAAAAGCCAAATGGTAATTGATGACAGAGAAACGGAATGCACTGTATAGAGAAAGGCAAACACTGCTGACGGGTGTGTGGGCGGGGTACAACTGTTCCCTCACTGGTCTTTTGGGCCTTTACTAGCATATGAAGACTTTCTTATAGTTAATGGATGCCTGTATTCCCAAAGTTAAATTTCCAGCCCTAACTTCTCCCTTCAGCTTTAGACTCATATTATCCAACTGCTCAGCGTCTTCATCTTCCCAAGCTCTGAAGACGGTAGTTCCATTCTTCCCTTTTGTGGAGAAGGGAAACTTTTTGTAAAAAAGAAAAGAAATCCTGACTACAGTCTTTTTTCTCCCTTGACTCCCCACCCCCCACCTCCCCATCACCATCAGCAAAGCCCATGAGTCCCAGTTTCCGAACAGACTAGACTGACCGCTGCTATCATCGTCTGAGCTACCGCCATCTCTCACCTGGGTTATCTTCCGCGGGCCCCCTTACTTGCACCTCTGACACCCTCTAATCTTTTCTGGAATTAAAATATGCTTCTTATCACGTTCCTCTAATTTCAAACTCCATTGATGCACTTCCTACCTCACACAAATGCCCCAGAAGCCTGACAGGATCTGGCCAAATGCCATCTGCTACCTCACCTCTGGTGCCCATCCCTCACCACAGGGGTGCAGCACAGTGGACCTCCATGTGTCCCCAGACAAATGGGCCTAGGGCCCAGCAGTCCTGCCCCAGCCTCCCTCCCTTCCTTCTGTTAGTGGTGGTTTTCCTCACAGCTGATCATGAAGCGTTTCCCTGCCCTGCTCTTCCCACATCCCACACCCTGCTTTCTTTGTATCCAGTCTTTTCCCCATTGAACCTGTGACTTATTTGCTTGATCATAAGTTGATTATCTGGCCATTCCCCCTGCCCTCCCCAACAGGAGAAAGCAAGCTTCACAGCGCAGGACCTCACGGTGTTCACTGCTCTTCTCCGGCAGCTAAGTGCTGGCAGATAGGCGCCTCATGAACACTGGTGTGAGAACTGGCAGCTATTAGAAGACAACTTTGTGCAGCGGTGTGCTCGCACAACGGCAGCCATTCCCGCTGCTCCGGATTCAGGACACCCTCCTCGGTGACCTCCTGTTTTGCAGATATCGCACATCCCATGACTTCTCTTTATGTCCTCGGGGCTCACCACACACTCTGGAACACAGCTAATACTCCTCAAAACTGTGAATGAATGCTAAGTGGGAAGCACTTTGAAGCTCTTTAAAGATTAGAAAAAGACCACCCAATGGGGCAGAGTGCACTGACGCCCCAGCACGCTGGCACCAGGCTGGGCTCGGGCTCTGGAGTACGTAACATACAACCACAACAGAAATTACAAATCTAGCACATTTAGGAAATGGGTCTTTGTTAAAAACCCCTGAATGTACCCTCTACTTTTTGCTATTTCAATTTTGATAAAGAATTGTCATTCAAATCACAAAATATGAAGTAGAAAGAAAACAAAAATAAACATCTAATGTGACCAGATTATTTTTCAGGTGTGAAAACAGAGGTCAGAGAGGCCAAGTAAAATGCCTACAGGGAAACAGAGATCAAGAGGAGCAGAGGCACAAACACCTGCAGCCTCCTGCCCATGGCCTCCGTCCTACTGCCTTTGGGATATTTATTGAAAAGAGAAAACAGGGGCGCCTGAGTGGCTCAGTTGGTTAAGTGCCTGACTCTCAATTTCAACTCAGGTCATGATCTTCCGGTTTGTGAGATCAAGCCCCACATGGGGCTCTGCACTGACAGCGGGGCACCTGCTTGGGGTTCTCTCTCTCCTCTCACTCTGCCTCTTTCTCTCAAAATAAATAGGTAAACTTAAAAAAGAGAGAGAGGAAAAAAAAACAGAGAGGAAAAGGAAGGAAAAGCACTTGGGTTGTTCCATGAAGAGTGACGTATTATATTCGCTAGACTATCCCTCTAAGCAATACTCTGTTAAAAAAACAAACCTAGTAGATTAGATTAATTTACCTGAAAATACGTTATTAGTGAGCTACCTAGCTTAATCCTAATTTTAGACAGACAAATCAACTATGAATATGCCGACATTGAGGGATTTTGTTGGGATACTGGCCTCTATGCACAGACAATAGCAACGTCATTGGTTTCAAAGCTCTGAAGTCATTGTTACTGAGTGGTTTTTAGAAGGTTTTTACAGCAGTCCAACTCTTCTAAATGCCTGTTAAAACTTGGCATGAATAATTAGTCCCAGAAAATGGCTTTAGAATTGATCAAAACATTCAAGTCAGCATAAAGAAGCACAAGTACTCTGAAGAGAACACTCTGCTCACTGGGCAAATCAGGCACTCAGGATTGAAAATGGGATTATTTTACCATGAAGTTCCCTATTTTCACCTATACGTGTGAAAATTTTAGGAAACATTTAGGATGATTTTTTTATTAGACAAAATACATTTCCATAGTACCTACTATGTGACTATTTAATGCACTGTAAAGATTTTAAAAACTGACTATAAGTACTTGTGGGTATTTACTCCAGTGTTCACCAAATTATAAAATGATAACACTAGCCTGTCACTCCTGCATCTTTTTTTTTTCACTCCTGCATCTCTTGATTTGACCTCTAAAGAAATAAAACCAAACCCATATTAAACAACTCCTACCACCAAGATGAGGAATAGAATCAGAATGAAAAGTAATTTGAAGGAATCCAGACCATGTATTTTGTTTTGTCCAAGATAAAAAATAAATTTCACGTTCATACATTCTTTTCAGATTTCTTTTTTCCAAAACAGTTTAAAATAACATGATATGAATAAAAACGATGGAATGACAAAAGTCTTCCTAGGTACAAGAGATAGTTATTTTCATTCGGTGTTTTATAAGGAAGGTAAGACAGCGAGCGGCAAACGGGAGGAGCAAAGTGCCTGTCCGGGGCCACGAAGGGAGTCACCCTGGCCTCTAGCAGGGCTGACGCTTATCTAGTTGCCATTTCCTGACTTGTGGCTCAGTGAGAAATAAAATTAGCTATTAATACTTTGAATTTTCCTACTTCTCCTAGGATGTGAATTCTATGTCCAAGGCACTTAGGAAGTATCTACATTTTAAAAATTCAGGATGCATTTCTAAGGTAACACAACAGATCTCCCTAATGAAGGGGCCTTTATAATCTTAGACAGATTGAGAAAGAACCAAAAAAAATTTTTAAGCTAATTTATTTATTTTGAGAGAGAAAGAGACAGCACGAGTGGTAGAGGGGCAGAGAAAGAGGGAGACAATCCCAAGCAGGCTCTGTGCTGTTGGCGCAGAGCCTGATGTGGGGCTCAAAGTCATGAAACCGCAAGATCATGACCTGAGCTGAAACCGAGTCAGATGGAGGGAGCCACCCAGGCGCCCTCAAAGTACTTTTCTTTAAATCTCCTGAGGATGGAAGCCTAAGATAAAACCCGCCCAAGTTTTCAGGCACCTACCGTCACAACCTCTCAGGGCTGAGAGCTGCCAGCGACGGATGGGAGTGTGGCTAAGTCACAACAGTGGCTGACTTGGAGCCCAAACGGGAGAGCACAGGGAAAAGCCAAAAAGTGAAAAAGAAATGAAATGGAAGAAGGAAGCGAAGAAAGGAGAGGCAAAATGGTATGGGAAAAGAGTGAATGAACAGGTTCAAAGAGCAGGAGTGAAGGGAAAGTGCACCAAACTGTTTCTGGCGTGAGCGGGCTGCCCATCCCGGCCAACACAGCGCAGGGCATCAGCGTGGCGCCACAGGCAGCTTCCCCGAGCAGCCAGTGTGTTCACCTGGAAACCTTCCAAAAATGCACATACCAGTTCTTGTTCCACTTATGAGCAAATTCCACGAGCAGGATGAGCTGGATGCCTATAAAGATGAAGCCCCCGACGGCTCCCACATAGCGCCAGGCTGCAAAAGAAGACCATCCGCAAGGAGATGAGGTGAGCACTGCAGGTGCTGAGTTTAAAAGAGAATCACGACTACAGTTTATCTTTACTACATTCTTACGGTACCTGCAACACATTTAATTTCCATGTAGTCGTATAAGATGCATGCTATTGTTATGCGCACTTTAGAGATGAGAAATATTGAGAGTCTATGTAAATCGACAAAGTCTCATGGCCATGGAGCGCCTGGGTGGCTCAGTCAGTCAAGGGGCCGACTTTGGGTCAGGTCATGATCTCACAGCTCGTGGGCCCGGAACCCACTTCGGATTTTGTGACTCCCTCTCTCTCTCTCTGCTCCTCCTCTGCTCACACTCTGTCTTTTTCTGTCTCTCAAAAAAGTAAAACGTTCAAAAAAAAAAGTCCCACGCCAGTAGGCTGTAGCTGGGATGTGAACGCAATAGTGTGGCTCTGGAGCTCGGAGCTGAACCTCCGCACTGTGACGGACAGTGATCCTGGCAGACACGGCTATTCATGAAATCAACAACGACCCACAATTTGTAAGTAAGAACACAGATTGATGATGAAAAAGGGTTTCAAATTTTATTGGGTGGTGAGCCACCAAAGATTAGTAGGGAAATGAGGGTCAGACTGGGGGCCACGGACTCAGATCCACCCCTCACTCTGCTACAAGGAAGCTCTAACCTTGAACGAGCCGTGTCACATGTCTAGGTTACAGCTTGTCTATGAAAATGACAGAACTGCACTTGCCTATAAAAAGAACCATCGGCTCGGTCCCATCCTAAATCTATCTTTTTAATACATTAGAGTATATCCGTGGGGAATAGAAAACTAGTTAACAACATTTTAGGAAAGAAATAAGACTCAAAGAGGACTTCCTTTGGGAGTGCATACAACTAGTTATGCCCTAAAAACTAGCCGGACCCTGGTGACCGTCTGAAGGGGCCGTGGGCTGCTCCTTAGGGACGGACACAGTGGGAATGTTTTTACTCTCTTAATTAGGAAAATGAATGTGTTTGGGTTAAACAAGGTTTTGAACCTCCCGAGCTTTCATGTAGAAGAGCACCTGTTTTGGCTATGATTAATGGCTTCAAATTAAACTAATTTGGGGAAAATTCTAGGAATAAGAAATATAATTCAATGTTATATACAGTTTCATATAAGTTTAGACATAAGACTGGATGATGCCTTTCTTATCTCATTATAGCTGCAGCAGATTTAAAACTAAGAAGCCTTGTGTTCCAAGTTGGCGATTTCCTGGGCAGTGCTGGGAAAGAACAAGGCGTCCCGGAGCCCTTCAGCGATGGCGCCGTGCCAACACGCTAAACTGGTTTTCCAACAGACTTGGAGGGCCCCATTCTCCCTTCAGGCCAATCACCTTAAAATTATCAGTTGAATTCTCCAGGCTGCAGAGTAACACTGGGCCAGAAAGGGAAGGAATAGGGGACCGATCTAGATGGAGAAGGAGGAGGGGACAGGAGGGACAGGGAGAAGACAGAGTGGATAAAGTGTAGGCAGAAAAGGAAGGAATTTTTTTTTTTAAAACCACAAGAAAATCACTAATTTGAAATCTCATAGGCACCCTGGACGACACTTTTGAACAATTTCACAAAATGGGTAAGAACAAAATAAATAGGTACCCCAAATACCCCATTTGTACCATTCAGAAAGGTCTCCTGATCCGGAATGAAGAAAGCTCCTGAGCACATGGCCGCCAACAGCAGAAGTTTAAAGAACCAAAAGCTGGAAAAGAAAGAAAGAAAAAAAAAAGAGGAAATGTATTTAAATGATATTCATGGAAGGACAAAAGACCTCTTAGAAGGTAAGCATGTCAGTCCATGTTTCTGCCACGGGTACTGTTCCTTCCAAATCGAGAGGAAGTAATTAAGTGACCCAAGACTGCCTTTTCCCATAATTAAGACCAACTCCGCGTGGCCTCTGATTTTACAAAACGCCACTTTGTTGCGGGAAGGTGGGGGGTGGAAATGACCCGGGGACAGGTTTTAATACTCGAACTAGAACTCCTGTCTCTGCTGCATCTCTCACTGTGGTGCTGGTGATACAAATAGGATTCTAATTCTTGGGCCACTGAGGGGTGACAAGTCCTACCTTCCCTAAAATCAGTGTCAACAATTTCAACTAGAGGAAGAATAGTCAGATGGTCTGATTAGTTGAAGAGGTCAAGGAACACTATTCTGAATATCAGGAAAGGGAAACTCCGGGCACCTGGGTGGCTCGGTCAGTTAAGCATCTGATTCTTCATTTAGGCTCAGGTCATGATCCGATGGTACGTGAGTTTCAGCCCGCACACTGACAGCGCCAAGTCTCCTTGGGATTCGCTCCCTCTCTCTCTGCCCCTCCCCTGCTCGTATTCCCTCTCAAAATAAAAAATTACTCAGAATAAAAAGGGGGGGAATCCCAAGACTGAAGACTTACCCATTGTGAATACGCGCTCTACAACCTTTGCTGCTATTGATTTTCAAGGTCAGGAGGCAGAAGATGAAGAAGAAACAGGCCATGCCGAAACAGACTCTGTACACCGCAGAATAACCCACCAGTTTCTCACACGTGTCTCCAGCTTTGATGCCTTTACAAATATCTTCATAAAAAGGAATCTGTGGAAAAACAGATTAACAGTCATCTGTTAAAACTGGGTAAAGAGAGGGTGCCTGGCTGGCTCAGTCAGACGAGATTCGACTCTTGATCTTGGGTTTGTGGGCTCCATTTTGAATGCAGAGATTATAAACAAACAATCAAACTTCTAAAAAACAATAATAAAGCTAGGTACGAGGGGCTGTTATGAAGTGTTTCCTGAGCCTACAAGTCAAAATGCAATGTGGAAATGCACCCAGTGCATAGAGAAACAGACTTAATTTTCTCTGAATTATTTTTAAAAACACAGTACTCATTGCATACCACTTCTCCTTTACTTATCCTAATGAATTTTGAAATCTAGCATTGGAATTTTAAAAAAATATACACTTGTCATTTTTCTTGAAAAGCATAAATATACAGAATAAAAGTGAGACACTTCCTTCATTCCCGCCCCAAAATGTCACTCCTCTCCTCAAGAAAGTTAACAATTTTGTGGGTATTTTTATTAATTATCGTGTGTATGTCCTCATCCCCACACTTATTCACAATATACCCACATATACACACCAACACACACACACACATGCATTCACTTGTATGGTACCCTGTATACAGTATATACACAAACAAGTTTATTAAATAAAAGATTATACGCATTGTTCTGTGATATGTTTTATTTCCCAACTAACAGTAAACCATGGAGCTCTTTCCCTGTTAATTATACATAATATCCCAACCGACTTTTTAACTGCTATTTAATATTTTATAGTAAGATTTCTAGATGAAAATTGTAAGTATTCCCACACTGAACTTGTGAGGGGCGATATTTTGTTTCCTGTTATTTGGTTATTTGCTATTACAAATGCTGACTCAATAAACACTGTTAGGCGTCCTCAGTGTACACATGCCATTATTTATACAGGAAGGACTCCTGACCTAGAAATGGAACCAAATTTTAGTTTCAAGAGTTAGAGTCAAACCACACTTTCAAAGACAGCACCAATTTATGTCTCATCAGTGATATCTGAGACTGTTCACATTTCCAACCTGGACATCCAATTTTTTTTTAATGTTTTTTATTTACTTTTGAGAGACAGCACCGATAGGGGAGGGTCAGAGAGAGAGGGAGATACAGAATCCGAAGCAGGCTCCAGGCTCCAAGCTAGCTGTCAGCACAGAGCCCAACACGGGGCTCAAACCCACGAACCGTGAGATCATGACCTGGGCTGAAGTCGGACGCTTAACCAACTGAGCCACCCAGGTGCCCCTGAACATCCAGTTTAAAGAAAATGTAAAGGTTCATAACAAATGGCCCCAAGATATGCCACTTGGAAATAAGAACTATGTTGATCTGAAAACAATCAAGTTCCAGAAGACTCAAAAAAAACTTTGACCTTCCCTGCTAATTGCCTTAAAAAAATGGGGGGGGGGGGGGAGAATTTAATAGAGCACTTGCTCCAGGAAGGGAGCTACCACTGTAGACAAGTAGACAAGTAGGGTGGCTCAGTCGGTTAAGCATCTGACTTCAGCTCAGGTCACGATCTCACTATTCATGAGTTTGAGCCTTGCTTTTCTCTGTCTCTCTCTCTCTCTCTCTCCCTCACTTGCGCCCTCTCTTGAAAAAAAAAAAAAGAACTACAGCATACTATGAACTAGGTGAAGTAGACAAGGAGGAATTCAGCAAGGTCTCTTTATGAAAATTCCTCTCTCTGTCCCTTGCTCCTATATGCAGCCCAGCAAACATTTGTTTACCATTTACCCTTTTTCATCTTCTTGTAAATTACCTTTCTGGGGTGCCTGGGTGGCTCAGTTGGTTAAGCGTCCGACTTCGGCTCAGGTCATGATCTCACAGTTCGTGGGGTCGAGCCCCGTGTCAGGCTCTGTGCTGACAGCTAGCTTAGAGCCTGGAGCCTGTCTTTGGATTCTGTGTCTCCCTCTCTCTCTCTGACCCTCCCCCGCTCATGCTGTCTCTCTCTCTCTCTCTCTCAAAAATAAAACATTAAAAAAAATTTTTTTTAATTGCCTTCCTTTTCATCGAAGTCTCAAGGCCCCTCCCCTTTCTCCTTAGTTCAGGATGACATATATACCTCATTTTGTCTATCTTTGGAATCTCATGTTTATCAGATTATGTGGGTTCTGTGAAAGTATGAAATTAAGTTTGATTTTCCTCTATTAATCTGTCTCACGTCAATTTAATTTTTAGACCAGCCAGGAAATTCTTGAAGGGTGAGGAAAAATTTTCCTCCCCAACAATAAAAAACACTATCTTAGGGGCACTTGGGTGGCTCAGTCAGTTGAACGTCCGACTTCGGCTCAGGTCACGATCTCACAGTCTGGGGTTCGAGCCCAGCATGGGGCTCTGTGCTAACAGCTTGGAGCCTAGAGCCTGCTTCAAATTCTGTGTCTCCCTCCCTCTCTGCCCCTCCCCAATTCATGCTGTCTCTATCTCTCATAAATAAATAAACTTAAAAAAATTTAAAGAAACAACAACACTATCTTGTTTCAATGTCCTCATTACGAGAAAGGTTCACATCTTTTGTTAAATTCTTGGCTACCTGCATTTTTCTCTGTGAAATGGCTATTAATTGAGCATTTTTTGGATCCATTAGCACTTTTATTTATGAGGCTTAATCTTCTGATACATGTTGGCAATTGTTTCTTCTAGCCTATCTAGGTTTCAATGTAAAACCTATATGCATGATTAAAATCTTACATAATAAAAACAAGCAGTGTATTTCTAACTAATGTTGGAAAACAAAGATTCAGTCAATGGTTAAAAAAAGAAAACTTGCTTCTTATTAACATCAAAGTGGAACATTCTTCAGAACAAAACAATAAGCTGAAAATCACATTGGAACTATTATTCACAAGACAAAAAAAAATTGCAGAGGGAAAAAGTGACACAAAGCGGGAAGTAAAACCGAAGCATGATGATTTAGTGTTTTCTTCAGAAAATATTTTTTTAAGTTTGTTTGTTTTTCTGTTTGTTTAGAGAGAGAGAGTGAGACAGAGAGAGAGAATATTCCAAGCAGGCTCTTTACCATCAGGGCAGAGCCCAACATGGGGATCGAACTCACAAACTGCAAGATCATGACCTGAGGCGAAACCAAGAACTAGAAGCTCAACAAATTAAGCCACCCAGATCCCCCTCTCCAGAAATGATCTTAAAGAAACAACAGTAACTCAGGCTACTCCGATTTCCATCAGCAAAAGGAAGACTAAATTTAATAGGAGTTCATTTTCCTGAATGAGGATTCCCTCCACTCAGAAAAGGTATGCAGTCATTATTATAATACCTGAATCTGAAACATGTTTTTCCAAAACAGCATGTTTTTTCAAGTAAATGCCTCAGGCAAAAATGCATTGTTGCTGAGACCCAATTAGTATAGGTCCTTGTCTGTGAACAGATAGATAGAAAAGATTTCATAAAGAAATGTCAAATATTTTGGAGTCAGAAAGTTTCTGCAACTGGAATTTTTTTTCAGATCAGTTGGAGATGTAAAAGCATAGAGACACTCCTGTATTTTTTAACAGGCTACAAAACCAAGTAACACATGTAGGATTACCAGATAAAATACAAAATGAATAGTAAAATTTGAACTTTGCATAAACAATGCCAGATTTTTTAGTGTGAGTACATCTGCAGAAAGGAGCCCTGACAGCTCGGACTCCATCTCTGGCCCTCCTGCTGGTCTGTGTTCATATGAGGACCTCTCTTGGGGTTAAATGTTCTGGGCACCCTAGAGATTAGTAGACATAACTTAGACATGCCCGCCAAGCCCAGGATGGGGGCCGGGAAGCTGGTTCTGGCCTCCCGTGAATGGGTTAGAAGAACACAGTCCTTCCTCTTCCTGAGGCACAGGTGGTGCCACAAGAGCTAATGAAAGGTTAGCTGTCAGTCAGGTGCATGAGAACCCTCTGACCGCGTCCCAGGGCTCTCCTGCGTGTCCCCTCACTCTATAAAATCTGGACTAATGTCCAGACTTTGCAGAGGGTAACTGTGCAGTTTGTGGATCCTTCTCTACTAGATCCATCCCCCACGACCCCTCATCCCCACGGTCAATAAGGTACCCTAAATAAAACTCTGTATAAATTGTGTGGAGTCGCCTGCTTTGTTTTTTAGTCTCAAAGTTGCCTTCTCAGTTTGGGAGATATAAATTACTGTTCCTCCTCCACCTTCTAAAAGTGCCCCATACAGTATTTGGGACATACTTACACTAAATATTTCATTAGACACACTTATGCTTTAAAAAAAAAAAAAAGCACTCCTTGGCATAAGATAAAGCTCAAAAGAGGTCAAGGTCTCTCTGGGCAGGGCCAGATGTACTCCATGCTAGGAAGTCTGGCCCCCATCCTGTAGTCAAGAAGAAACAATTGGAGCTAGAGTGCAGAGGACACACTAGAAAGATGACCGGCTTCAGGCAGGTGGGTGAAGTAGAAGGCCACTGGTTTAAAAGTCCAGGTAACAGATGAAGAAGGTAAGCCACCGACAGGGAGACCGGAAGTTCTGTGGGTAAATGTCCTAACTGGTAGGACTATATGGTTGACAGGAATGAGGTGAAGGCGGGTACTGTTTGGGGTGGTGGGGAGTGGGGTTGGCAGAGGACAAATGGGGGACCTAGAAGAACAGATATGTTTTAACATATAGGGTTGAAGGCTCCCTGCACCCCTCTCATCAACTGTGACACAAACATGTCAGTACCCCTTTCATCTACACCAGCCCATCTTTTACCTTCAGGTGCTTCTCCACCTAACCTGCTACAAACCCACTTCTCTCTTCCCCAAATCCATCTCAAGGAGAACAGTTAATGCCAGGAGGCCTAAACTTCCATTCGAAAAATCCCTTCCCTGGGGTGCCTGGGTGGCTCAGCTGGGTAAGCGTCCGACTTCGGTTCAGGTCATGATCTCATGGTTTGTGGGTTCGAGCCCCGCATCAGGATCTGTGCTGACAGCTAGCTCAGAACCTGGAGCCTGCTTCAGATTCTGTGTCTCCCTCTCTCTCTGACCCTCCCCTGCTCACACTGCCTCGCTCTCTCGCTCTCTCTCTCTCTCTCAAAAATAAATAAAAACATTAAAAAAATAAAAATAAAAATATGTTCCCTTATTTACTCCCCGAGGCTCTTAGGCTCATCAAAGGGTATATTTCATCCAAGATAAAAGTAGCCAAACCACCCGCTGCTCCAAGTTCTAAGACCTGCTTTATGCTCTGCAGGTGACTTAGTCATTTAGCCCTCAGCAAGTGGTGAATATTTTTAGGCAAAGAAACTCTACGTTGAACAAGCTGGCAGAATTTACCAAGGGGAATTTGCTCGGGTTCAATATTTGCTGTTCCAAGCTCCATCCCAGTTTTAGAAAAAGAAAACACACATCTTACACAGGCTCCACACTGTGGGATGAAGGCAGTGATCTTGCTCAGGGTGTTGTCTCCTTAAGTAGGGCTCTGGGCACCCAAGGACACTACATCTCTGTTGGTTCTGTAGGGACCTGTGGGCAAGGGGTTTCCTTTCAACCCTCAAGGTAGCCAAACTCAAAGCCAGAAAATTATCAGAAAAAATAAACAAGGGCTCAGTGGACTTCCAACACTAACTCCCCTGCTAACTTGAACAAATCACACACCCTCTCTGAGCTTCAATTTCCGATCTGTACAATGAGATAACATTGCCATCGACCCTATGAAGCTGTCCTGAGAATTAACTCAGTCAGTCCTTGTAAAGTGATGGCCATAGTTCCTAATCCTTAATAGCCATTAGGTAAACTTCTTGGGGGGCCTGGCTGTTTCAGTCTCTAGAGCATGCGACTATTAATCTCAAGGTCAAGAGTTCAAGCCCCACACTGGCCATGGAGCCTACTTGAAAACATAAATAAATAAACTTCATTAAATTCTTACGTTTATTTATTTTTGAGAGACAGAGTGAGACAGAGCATGAGCAGGAAAGGGGCAGAGAAAGAAGGAGACACAGAATCTGAAGCAGGCTCCAGGCTCTGGGCAAGCATTCAGCACAGAGCCTGACACAGGGCTCGAACCCATGAACTGTGAGATCATGACCTGAGCCAAAGTCGGATGCTCAACTGACTGAGCCACCGAGACACCCCTGATTTGCTTAAATTCTAAAGTACTATTTATTTTATAAAAAGAACTTTTGGAGGTGGGGCACCTGGGTGACTCAGTCAGTTGAGTGTCCAACTCTTGATTTTGGCTCAGGTCATGATCTCACAGTTCCTGGGATCGAGCCACACATCAGGCTCTGTGCTGATAGCTCAGAGCCTGACTGAGATTCCCTCTCTCTCTCTCTCTCTCTCTCTCTCTGTCCTTCCCAACTCACGCTCTCTCTTACACACCCAAAATAAACAAACGTTTAAAAGGGAGAGGGTGCCTGGGTGGCACAGGTGGCTAAGCATCCAACTCCTGATTTCAGCTCCAGTCATGATTTCACAGTTCATGAGACTGAGCCCCATATTGAGCTCTGTGCTGACAGTGCGGAGCCTCCTTAGGATTCTCTCTCTCTCTCTCTCTCTCTCTTTGCCTCTCCCCTGCTCACAAGTGTGCTTCTCACTCTTTCTCCCAAAATAATTAAACACTGAGAGAGAGAGAGAGAGAGAGAATTTTTTAGGGAGGGAATCAGCCCATTACATGAACTACTGACGCGTTGCTGCATTCTGATTTAAATGGGGGGCGGGGGGGGGCACAATAAGCATCTTGGAAATCAAGAGATGCTCTACTCACTTTACCAAAGGATTGGTGTTGCAAGATACAGGGTAACTTCCCTGGCATATTTATATAAGAACTGAGTTCCAAAAAACAAAATTCATTTACCTATTTTTCAGAGACCTAGCCACTAGTCAAAAGAAAATATATCTGAACTCCCAAATCAGGGAAGATATTTTCAAAACATCAGCACAAGTATGAAGTTCAAACACATGGACGCTAGAAGAAAATCAACAGTTTTTCCTACATAGGAGAGACGCTAGCTACACCCCCAACCCCACCACCCTACCCTGCCATCCAACTTCAAGCTCAAATAAGCACCAGGAGTCCACAGAGGAGCTATGGAAAGGCCTACATACAGGTCTGGTTGGCCCAGAGGCCCAGATGTTGCAAACTTAGACAAAAGTACTGACTTTGGATGGGTTAGTACAGAAACAGAGAGGAGAAGATGAGAGGTGTGTCCCCCTAATATTAAAGTGTTATTTGGGAAAGATGAGAAAACGGCATACTAGTAAAGCTAAAGATTCTTACATTATATCAAATTTCCAGGGCTCTGCATGAAACCAAGCTGCAAGGAAAGTGTTGGGCAGGTTAGCATGAGTAATAGGATGAAAACCAGAAGAACTAGATCTGCAAGTTCTGTTTAGTATCTCTTCCGTGACAATGAATTTCATAACCAGAGCCTCTTTTTATCTGCCTCTCCTCTTTCTGGTATTCCACGTATCTTCAAAATTTCTAAGACAAATTGTTTTTCCCTGTGGCCTAATTTCCAGCCCGTATCCATGATGTCTATCTGTCACCTGCCAACAGACAGGAGCTGTGAAATGGGCAACACTGAAGTCAGTTGTCCCTCCTCCCGTAGACCATCTCTGGGCTCATTCCTTGATAAGTGATTATCATTGAGGCCCTTTTTGTGGTGGGGGGCAGCTTTTTATTTTGAATTTTTTATATTAGAGAGAGTGCACACGCAGGAGATGGGGAGAGGGGCGGAGTGAGGGAGAGAGAGAATCCCAAGGAGGCTCCACAGTCAGCGCAGAGCCCAATGCAGAGCTGAATCCCATGACGTGTGAGATCATGACCTGAGCCAAAATCAAGAGACAGGTGCTCAATGGACTGAGCCACCAAAGCACCCCGAGGATGGGGTGGGGGACTATTTAAAATCAGTACCAACAACCAATGCTTGGTTCTCTTTTGGGTGGGTTTCTAAATATTTTTGAGGTGCAAGCCTCCATTTGTCATTATTAAAAGCCACAGGAGGACTGAAACATCCACAGCCTAGTTTCATCTGACCCCGCCACCTGTGAAATCAGGAACTCAATGCCCCCAACAGTAACCCTGCAGAATCAGAGAGGCATGACAGAGAGCATGGCATTAGTGCTCACAGCTCCTCCCCCTCAAGCATTTCATCAGGACCGGAACAGCCACAAATATGATTAGACAGGAAACAACTCTGATCAAATTGCAAACCAAAAAAACTTTCAATAGAAACAAGACAACTCCCAGAGAACTGACTAATTATGATGGAATGAAAGGATCTTCCACAGAAGGAGAACAGAGATCAACTAATGTCAGCCTCTGGGAGAGAATTAGGTAACATCAAAGGAGGAATGTACTACACTGCACGGTAACAGAAGTAAGAGTTAATCCCAGTGAAAACTTCTATAGCTCTGAATTCAGTGAGGCAAACGCCCTGGGGAATGGGGGTCATGGAATGGGTAGGTCCCATTTGCTGATCTGATGTAAGCCTACAGATTAAGGCAGAGGAACTCAGGTACAAGAATCCTGGT
The DNA here is from genome assembly GCA_004023845.1 of Helogale parvula. NCBI lineage: Eukaryota > Metazoa > Chordata > Mammalia > Carnivora > Herpestidae > Helogale > Helogale parvula. The sequence goes on along the minus strand of PJEM01012257.1, from coordinate 2,419 downwards.
TTCTAGATTGAGAGCTGGTCCAATGGCAGACCAGTGGTGACCAGCAATCACAGATGTGCAGTGTCGCAATCATGGGGCAGTAATTTACTTAAAAAGCAGATTGCACTGGAGGTGCCTGTATCAATGGGAAGGGTGAGCCTGTGACTAAGCAAAGTGCGGTGCTCCACGAAGATAGCTTGGACTAGAGATAAAGATTTGGTAAGCCAGCAGAAGTGGCAAAGGAGGCGATCACAGATAGTGAGAAACCTCACTGGGAGAGGAATGCGGTGAAGGAGCAGAGGGGGACAGAGGTGGACACAGCCCAGAACCCTGGGGAATGCACAAATATTCAGGGGCCAGGAAGAAAGAAAAAAGCAAGGAAGAAACTGAAAAGGTACAGAATTAAAGAAGAGACGTGGAAGGAGAGGCTTTCAAGAAGTTGAACGTGGGGCGTCTGGGTGGCGCAGCTGGTTTGGCATCTGACTTCGGCTCAGGTCATGGTCTCACGGCTCATGAGGTCCGGAGTTTGAGCCTCAAGTCAGGCTCGGTGCTGTCAGCACAGAGCCCACTCAGATCCTCTGTGCCCCCCTCCGTCCCTGCCCAACTTGCTCTCTCTCTCTCTCTCTCTCTCTCTTTCTCTCTCTCAAAAATGAAAAACGAAAGTAAACATTTAAAAAAAATAGGAAGCAGAGTGTGGTCAGCAGTGTCAAATAATGCCATTGTGAAAGGACTGAGAATTAACATTGGGTCTGCAGCCAACAGTCATTTGGGACAATGAATCAAAATATTCTCTACAGCCTGTGGGAGCAGAAGCCAGACTGCAGATGGCTTAGGAGATAGCCCAGGTCTGGGTATGGGTCTGGAAGTGAACCCAGCGGGTCTTACCCATACTTCCAAGAAATCAACCAGTAAAGGCCAAGGATCGCTCCTAAATTTTGTTGATTTGTGATTACTCAAGCAACACATAATTATATTTGTAAGACTCCCAAGGTTACTCTTACAATATTCTTGCTGCCAAGGAAAATGTAAATTATAACAATGATAGAAAAAATACAATCCTCTTGAGCATTACCACCCCACCTCCAACTTGATTGCTTCCCAGAGGTAAGCACTGTGGCAGCTGCGTGCATGCCCTTCTGGACACTTTGCCGTGTCAATCTACACTCGCTGCGTCTTGCAGATGGTTGCATGTCTGGACCAACTGCCAGGCATTTAGGTTGTTTCTGATTTTTCACTCTTATAAAAACAATACAGGACGGATATTTTCCCTACTGTACATATTTCTCCTTCTACACATGTAAAACTTTAAGGAGTGCAGATACCAAGAAGGTAATTTTGGGCCATAAAATTAGTATGTTTTAAATTTTAACGGATATTGCCAAACTCTCCCCCGGGAGGGTTTTTGAGAACTCTGGGGTGGGAGCAAGAGGGAAAGTAGAAGAAAGGAAGGGAAGTACCAGGAGAGCCACACACAAACCCTTTGGAGCCAGGAAATCCTCCACTGGCCCCCCGGGGGTCAGCATCTCAATACTCTTTCCAGAGGTCTTTGCCCATTATGCACTGCCCCAATGATCAAGGAAAATGGGGTAGAAATGGGACCCTCTGAGATCAAGCAAAAAATCTATATCTAATTCCAGAGACAACTTAAAACTCACCCCAGAGGTCTGCACTTTGTTTTAGTGGTTACTGCCCCCTCCCCGCCTCCCACAGAACACAGGGTCTGATGGAGGACCTTCTGCTGCCCCGAGAGGCAAAAGGCCAATGAAGAATCACTCGTGAACGCAGAGATGCTGGCGGCTCTATAACAAGAGGACTAAACATCTCAACAGGCAAACCTTTCGATTCGGATAACTTATCAGACAAAAGACAAGAGAGTCCCAAATCAGCTTTCTTTGTGAATATGTGGACTTGGAATAAGTGATGACATATTATACACAAATTCAACTGTGTGTGACTGTCTTCTATAACCAAGGTTTTTAAACCCAGCAAAACTAGAGCTTTCATGTAAAATCTTTTTTCCATACTGCCAGAGTCCAGCTCCAGCAGGTCCAGGGGTCCCTGAAAGGATGGACGGTGTCGGCGCGAGAGAGTGATGAGACAGCCACAAGTTTTATTTTTTGTTGTTCATCATCAAGCAGGTATCTCCGTTCGGTCTGCTTTGGTGTCTTTTTTATTGGTTAAGCAATAACATGACATCAGAAAATAGAAGTTGTTTACAGTTTCTAACTCTTAGTGATAAGGTGCTTTAATCATCAAAGGTGTACAGAGACAAGTTTTACAGAAGTATTTTTGTAGAACCATCCCAGTTTATTCTTGGCATCAGTCCCCAAGGTTAAGAAAGTAACAAATCCATCTTATTTTGTACGGGTTGGTTTTTGGCCAATAATTATGACTTTGTTTTTAATTAACATGTTATAACCAAGTCATGTAATGCACTTAC
>PJEM01012256.1:0-48200 GCA_004023845.1 Helogale parvula | reverse complement strand
CAGAGGCTATGGGGGCCCTGGGCGTCCCAGTCATCAGGGAGGATGAGCAGAGCCCCGGGGCCACCAGGGCAACCACACAGCCCACCTCTGTCACCGTCTCCACGGCAAAGACGCCTGTGAAAATGCAGTCCGTGTGTTTCAGAGCCTAGAGACAACAGGAAGATTACTGTCAAAGACCAGGCTGAAAGCTTGAGCCAAGACTGTTTCGGGGGGACACATTTTTCCTCCAGGCCTCTGAGCAGACGCCGCTTGGCCAGGGGACCTGTGAGCCACCATCACGGGAGGAACCCCAGTTGGCAGGGGCACTGGCCCTGGGCATGTGCTCGCTGCTCCTGTCTGTAATCTGGGGCTGGGCCAGGAGGCCCCCAGACCTCATCCCCACCCCCTAGAGAGAACAGACAGGCCCCTGGCACCTCGCAGCCCTTCCTGGCACCTCCCAGCCCCACCCCAGCCTGAGTGAGGGGCTCACGCTGTTCCTGGGCGAGTCTGTCCGCATAGGATCCTAGGCCACCAGGCCGATGCTGCGCAGGGAAATGCCCACGAGGATGACCATCTTGAAGTATCTCGTGGTCACAATGTAATGGCAGAAGCGGCGGAGCCTGTGGGCCAGAGCGCGGATCACCCGAGGCCCACAAGCCCCCCGCCCCGGAGCACACGCTTGGCCTCCCCCTGCAGGAAGGCTTTACACCAGAAATGAGCCCTACTCAGTGTTTCTGTGTTGGGAGACAGCAGCCAGGCGATTGACGGTGACTCAGACTCTTGGGAGGGTGTCTCAGGAAGAGGGGTGGGAGGCGGGGCCAGCGAATCACAGTTCACAGGCCCCATGTGTGTCCACAGCGTTCTGTGCAAGCACAGCCTCACCCTGCAGACAGCCGGGCCCTGCACAGACTCACAGGCCTGCTGTACGTGGCGTGGAGGGGTTGCCCAGAGAGGAGGAGGTGAACACCAGCACTCCTGCAGAGAGCAGGCCTCTCTGGAGGGCCCAGGAAGCTTCTCTAGGTCCACGCTGGTCCATCTTGTCTGCGCCCCCGGGGCTGCATGTGCGCCCTGTGCTTCAGTCCCCTGCCCGCCTTCGGCACGGTCAGCCTCACTGACCGCTATTCTGCTGTGTGGGGCACAGGTCAGACGGGTGGGCACAGGGGTGACCGAGGGCACCAGGGACAGTGGGGACATCACCCACCCGGAGACTCGCAGGTGCTCACAGGTGCTAGGACGCCGCAGCAGACGGTGACCCGGCAGGTCTGGGAAGACCTCTAGGACAGTGACGGTGACAGGAGGAGCAGCCCCAGAACCATTGTAAGAGGCAGACATGCGTCCCTCCTCTGGGTTCTCCCCCTCCCTCTTAGCACCACTTCCCTATTCCCAGGGCCGCAGGTCTGAACGGGCCTCCGGCCTCCCAGCCACGCCGCCCACTTCTCTCTGCCTTGAAGGGCTTACTGTGCTTTTCCTCCTCGCCACACCCAGTGCCAAACTCTGGCCCCCACACCCAGCGGGGCCGCCCTTCCCGTGGCAATGCTTCCCCCTGCACAGACACGCATTTCCTCCCAGCTCCGGGACGCCCCTTCTCTGCCTCTCTCCTTCTAGCATCTAGAGCCCACCCGGCCTTGAGCTGTCCACCGGCCGCTCCAGCTCTGCGGGGTCTGCACTCGCCCGCCCCAGGTAGGCGGAGCCCTGGCCACCGGCAGGAACTCTGGTGTGGTCCCTGGCGTCTCCTTCCCCTTCCACATCTCATTCATCATGATGTTGCATTGATTCTGTCTCCAGAATTCCTCCCCAAGCCTTTACTCTCAAACCTCCACATGTCAGATCGCGTCCATCTTCTCCTGAAACCCCTGACCACCTACTAAGTGCTGTCTGAGGGCTCTGCTGACTTGCAGCCTGCGCTGCCACGGACCCCCAGCGGCCTGCAACCTCTCCGCGCTTCTCGCTGCTCTGAGGGCGAATCACGGCTTCTCCACCGGACACAAAACAGCCGTCTGGCCTCTGTGCTTTTCCACTCAGCTCTGTCTTCAGCTGCTCTGCACCCGACACCCTCGCTTTTGGACCATCGTGGTTTCTCTTCTCTCCGCAAGGAAGGCTTGTTCCCCTCTCTTCACCTTGGCTCTCATCCGCCCTTCAGGATTCAACTAAGCCTCCTTCCTTCCTCCAGAAAGGCTCCCTGACCTTCCCCAGCTGCTCCCAGATGTTACCTGCCCCTCCCACATCGCACGGCGGTGTCACAGGCAGGCCCCCGCTCCCTAACGGAGCAGAGCCAGCTCCCAGGAGATGTGTGTTGAGTGAAGGCATGGAGAGAGGGATGGAGGATGGACAATGGAGGCTGGACGGAGAGACTGCGGGCTGGAGGGATGAGAGCAGAGGAGGAAGCCTGACTCAACCAGACCTGGCGCCTTCCGGCCTCCCTGCTCCTACACGCTGGCTTGTAAGGGCTTCCACTTTCACTCTATCTGTTGCCTCTGCCGGGGATGGTCTCCTTCCTGTTCCTCACCATTGTCGCCCAACATGACCTTCCCTCCTTCACTTTGCTTATCAAGAATCCTTGTTTGTTCTGCTCATTACCATGCATTCCCAGCACCTAGAATGCTGTTCCTATGTAAATATTGGTTGACCTAATGCAGCAGTTGGGCTGAAGAGTGTGTGAGAAATGCAGGTGACTTTGTGATAAACAGAGAAGAGAGGAATGGGCAGACATGGGACTGAATGTGGTGCGCACACACACACACGTGCGTGGATGGTGGCCATGATGGAAAGGTGGACAAATAGATGCGTGCGTACGTGATGGACCACGAATTGGGTGCACACGTGCGGCAATGAACCCTCGCCGCAGTGGGGGTTAACGGCAAGGCTCTGGGACTGGCTGACTGGGGTTAAACCCTAGCTCTGCCATCAGGGCTGACTGGCCATGTGTCTGTGGACAAGCCATGGACCTTCCATGTGGCTCTGTGGTCTCCTCTGTGGGGTGAGGGGAGAGAAGCACGTCCTCACGGATTGCTGTGATGCTCAGGACATCAGAACATGGGAAGCGCATGGCATCAGCTGGCGTGCCAGGTCACGTCAGCACACCCTGCTACTGCGCACTTGGATCACAGACATGGAACAGGCACACAGCACGGGCAGGTGGAGGAGACTCACAGGTTGGCGGGGCTTAAACAGAACATGGAGCTGTGCGGGACGACAGGTCGGGGCCACTCCTCATCACGTCATTGGCTTCCCCCTCCTTCTTCCCCTCAGCTTGACTTTCCAGGTCCAGTTACCACCTACAAGGACACCGGGCCACCGAGTTAGAGGTGTGGTACGTGCGAAGTCCACATCACACGGGTCTCACCCAGGCAACAGATGCTGTCCCCTCCCCAACCATACAGGTCTTCAGGGACCCAGCCAGGGAAGGGGGTGTGGCCTAGAACCAGCATCACAGGAGACTCCCTCCAATCACAGTCAGCCCACGACTGAGGACGGAGACAGCACTGAAGACCCTTCCTCTTTTCTCACTGTACCAGGATCAGGGTGGGAGCAGCACCAAGCACTGTGCCCTTGGCCGTGGACACCTCTGCCTCCACTAGGGACTGTCGGTCTCCATGTTCTAAGACCACCAAAGTCCACACTAGCCCCAGAGCCCAGGACCGGCAGGCTCCCCTCTGTGGTTCTGAGCTCAGTGCCTCCTTGAGGAAAGCTGAGAATGCCCCGCTGCCTCTGCGGGGATCTCGGGCCAGCGGGAGGGGGGGAGCAGTCCTGGACATGGCTGTCCTCCTGAACACGGTGGTCCAGCCAGAGCCTGCCAGGGATTCTGCCTTCAGGACCCCGGCACATGTCTACAGGACAGTGACCCAGGGAGGACTGATCACAGCCCACATCTCTCGTGGGTTCTGCTCCCTGCTTCTCACACCCTGTCCCGCAGCTCCATCCTTTGCTTTCCCACTAATCAAATTACCTGGGGTTAAAGTGGCCATGACTCTGTTCTTGTTAAGTTGATTTTGCTGTCTGTGCATTGTGTGTTTCTTACAGTGACTTTTCATTTTTAACTATCCTGAAGTATGTTTCCATTCTCGTGGGTAACAGAGTACCTGAGAGCCCAGGGACAGGAGGGCAGTGCGGTGACCTGGAGCCAGTGCCTCTGGCATACCTCACGTTCACTTCTTACAAGACACATAAAAGCAGAGGTTGTCAAAGTCCAGCAAAAATGAGAGTGGTTATCCCCGGGGCCTGTGGGGCCACTAGTCCTGCAGAAGACAGCTGGGCCAGAGAGAAAGTCCTGGCTACGTGTGGAAGAGCCCGGGCAGCGGCGGCTGCCAATCCTCCAAACGCCCTGCTGCTGGCATAGTCATATGATCTTCTCAGAAAGCAATATGGCAATAAAGTCCTAAAAAAATCTAGTTATTGATTTAATCTGTGAGACATGATCTTCCAAGGAAATCAAGCATGCACACAATAGTCTGTATTCACAAAGGTGTCTCTGTTAAGTTCTTCTACAAATACAAAAAATTATAAAGTGTACAGCCACAGGAGAAAGACTGTGTATACGAATCATCTTACTACGGATATTGAAAATGTCCACAAATAGTTTCCATGACAAAAGAAACTAACGATACCACAAGTTTAATAAAAGGCCACGTACTCGTATGTCCCAGACCATCATCATCGTCACCATCATCACCATCATCATCATCATCATCATCACCATCATCATCATCATCACATTATCGTCATCTTCACCATCATCATCATCACCGTCATCATCATCATCATTTCTGAATGGCTGACAGGAATTTTAATTCTCTTCGCTATATTTATAACAATTAAAAATTGTTTCCATGACGAGCATAGATTATTTTTAAATTAAGAAACATTTATGATTTTAAAGCCACGGCATTTCAGCCTCTTCCACAGTTAACAAGAAGGCAGGACCAACAGAGGCCCAGTGAAGAATTCTGCTGCGCGAAAGGGGTGGAACACAGATGCTAGACCTTGGATGGAAATACTCCTCCCGAAACAGACTTACAGCAACAACGAAAGGCATCACTTAAATCAAAGCAGACCGGGAAAAAAAGAAAGGATCCAAATGAAACTGCTGCAGACTAAGTAAATTCATTGGTAGAAGCAAGTTATGAAAAAAAAAACCTTGACAGTAACAAAAGTATAATCATGAAACAGGACACTTCACCAAGCAAAACGGCCAGATCGCAGCAAAGGATAAAGAGAGGAAGAGAACATTCCACAAATGCCTCCCACTGCAGTTAAGAGTTTGCTGAGGTGGTTTTAGAAAACTCCAGTGCTACTTTGAAGTCTGCAAGGTCTGGCTGCATGGTGCTCTCAGGACTGGGGCTCGGTGGTTCTGCCTCCACTGCTGTAATCAACTTCATAAAATTCTAAGTGCGAGTCTGATGCTGATAAGAAAACACTTAGATGCTTGTTAGGCTTTCCGAAGAATCCAGAGTCACTAATGTATTTTATTACTGTTTTTTTTAAGCGCCCAGGATTACCTTCCACGTTATGGACACTTAAAGAAAACTAAAGCACTTCTTGTTCATCATCCCTGCGCTGGAGTGAGTAAGTAGTCTGAGGTCCTAAGGTCCTGGAATGACCTACAGGAAGGTAAGGAAGCTCCCCCTGGGACAGCCACACCTCACCTGTCATCCCTGCGACGCCAGGAGGCATTTCCGTTACTTACATAATACCTGGCACACAAAAACAACGGAAGCATCACACACACACACGCACACGCACATGCACACGCACGTGCACGGCCAGTAGAATGAAGTGTAAAGGCTCCTGGGCACAGACATACGCACCCACAGAAGTCTTGGCCGCTGAGATGGGATGTCGGCTGGTAGCCACTGTTGATCTTCAATCACCTTCCCGGGCAGGCTCCTCTGGTCGCTGTCGTGCCAGCCCGGCTGGGCGGGCCCCTCTGTCCGTAGCGACTGCAGGTTCAAAGGGGCTCTTCGTTCGGTTCCCGAGTTTGCGCCCCTGCGACCCGTCCCTCCCTGGGGAGCTCCCCTCCCGGGGAGCGCGCTCCCGGGCTCCAACCCCGCGCGTCGGGGAGTCCGTTCGGAGTCCTGCGTCCTCGAGCGAAGCGCCTGCGGATGGAGGCGCAGCGCGGGGGGACGAGGCCTTCTACCGACTCGTCCCGGGGGCTCGTTCGCGGACGAGCGGGCTCTCCGTCCGGCCGGGGTCGCGGACTTGTCGCGGCCGCGGGGTCGCACACACCTGCGGTAAGGAAGCCCGCGTCTGTGTGCACGGAGGGCCCCTAGGGGACAGCTGGCCAATCGTGCGCCGCCGGCCCTCGTACCGGGAGGCGGGCGCCCTCGCCCCTTCCCCGCGGCGCGCGCTCCGGGCCCGGAAACGGGTCGGGACGGACCCAGCAGGCGGCCGTCCGGGCGGCGGCGCCTCTCCCCCGGCGCTGGGCGGCGACGCCCCGGGCCCGCGCCCCTTTGTGCGGCCGCCGGCGGGCACCATGCTGGCCGCCGGGGGCAGGTACGCGGCGAAGAAGAGGAAGAAGCCGTCGCGGAGGAGGTAGGAGGACGCAGGGGCGCGCGCGGCGGGGGCGGGGTGGGCTGGGGGCCCCGGCAGCCGCTCCCGGAGCTCCGCGGGAGCCGACGACGAGGGGACCGGCCTGGGGAGGATGGGGCGCGACGGCAGATGCCCCAGCCCCACGCCGGGAACGTCTCCGGGGGCGGAGGGCGCTGGCCGAGCCCGCTCTCCGGGAGGGGCGCGCACGCGGGCGGGGGAAGGGGCCGCGAGTCCCGGCGGGGGTGCAAGGGCGAGGCCTCGCGGGGGTGCGTGACTCCCACACTTCGCCCCTATTTGCCGACGGGACGCCGCGGCCCCGAGGTGTGAGGACCCCCGGCTGGCGCACGCCCTGGGACCGGAGCGGGGTCCCTTCCACGTTCCCGGCCGGAGAGATCCGTGTGGCCCCCGGGGCCGGGCGGACGCTCCCGCGGACAGTAAATCTCAGGTCGTGTGGGGAGGACCCTCCTCGGGCAGAGTCCTGGGGCCGAGACCCCAGGGTCTTCGCGGGTCTGGGCGCGGCCCCGGGGCTGCAGGGCACCTGGCGGCACCGAGGGCCCCTGAGGCCCCAGCCGGCCCCGGCCCGGCGACAACCCGCCTTCGCGGCACAGCCCCAGTGACGCGGGACCCGGCCTCCGGCCCGCACAACCCCCGGTGGCGCAAGGCGACCCGGCCTGCGGGCGGGTCTGTGAGACATTTCCCCGAACCTCTCAAAATATCAATTCTAATTCCACGTCATTGTGAAATACGTAAAATGCCGTGGTGCGAGCGAAGTCCCAACGGGAGAACAGCCCATGATACCATTATAGGGAGTGTTCAGAACAGGCCAATCCAAAAGGAGTTCGGTGGTGGCAGAGGAGGGGCAGCGGGGAGTGACTGCTAAGGGGTCAGGAGTTTCTGCGGCCTGATGCCACTGAATGGTGCACTTCAAAAACGGTTGAAATGGATAAAAATTTATGGTGTGTGCATTTTACACAATAAAAAATACCTAGACCATGAAACTTCTCAGTAGGGGCACAGCTCAGAAACAAGCGCAGCAGAAGTCATTTTTTCGGAGCAGTGAAACCAGCCATCACTGGTTAATTGAAAAAGGTGTTAAAATGGGAGGAGGGACCCCGAAGTGGATTACACATCCTGTACATTTTTTCATTTCACATTTTTATTTAAATTCTAGTTAACTAGAATTAACTTGGTAAACTTGGTTTCAAGGTAGAATTTAGTGATTCATCACTTACATGTAACACCCAGCGCTCACCACAAGCGCCATCCTTAATACCTGTCACCCATGTAGTCCATCCGCCACTCACCTCCCTCCATCAACCCTCAGTTCGTTCTCTGTCATCAAGAGGCTCTTACGGTTTCCTTCTCTCTTGCTCGCTCTCTTTTCCCCCTTCCCTTAGGTTCATCTGTTCGGTTTCTTAAAATCCACACGAGTGAAATCATATGGTATTTGTCTTTCTCGGACTTATTTCACTTAGTATAATACACTCTAGCTCCATCCATGATGTTGCAAATGGCAAGATTTCACTCCCTTTGACGGCTGAGTAATATTCCATCGTGTCTATATACCACAGCTTCTTTATCCACTAATCAGTTGATGGACACTTGGACTCTTTCTATAGTGTGGCTGTTGTTGATAATGCTGCTGAAAACATTGGGGTGCATGTGCCCCCTTCAAATCAGTATTTTTGTGGGGGGGGTTTTGTATCCTTTGGGCACAATTGCTGGGACAGAGGGTAGTTCTATTTTCACTTTTTAAGGAACCTCCATACTGTTTTTCAGAGTGGCTGCACCAGTTTCCATTCCCACCAATAGTGTAAGAGGATTCTCCTTTCTCCACATCCTTGCCAACATCTGTTGTTTCCTGAGTTATTAATTTTAGCCATTCTGACAAATGTGAGATAGTATCTCATTGTGGTTTTTATTTGTATGTCCCTGATGGTGAGTGAGATTGAGCAGTTTTTCATGTGTCTGTTAGCCATCTGGATGTCATCTTTTGGAAAAATGTCTGTTCATGTCTTCTGCCCATTTCTTCACTGGATTATTTGGTTTTGGGTGCTGAGTTTGATAAGTTCTTTATAATTTTGGATACTAAGTCTTTATCAGATATTTCATTTGCAAATATCTTCTCTCATTCTGTAGGCTGCCTTTTGTTTTTGTTGATTGTTTCCTTCACGGTGAAGATTTTTATCTTGATGAAGTCCCAAAAGTTCATTTTTGTTGTTCCCTTTGCCTTCAGTGACATGTCTAGTACGAAGTTGCTCCAGCCAAGGTCAAAGAGTTGCTGCCTACATTCTTTTCTAGGATTTTGGTGGCTTCCTATTTCACATTTTGGTCTTTAATTCATTTCACAAGTTTGTTTTTGCATATGGTATAAGAAAGTGGTCCAGTTTCATTCTTCTGCGTGTCACTGTCCAGTTTTCCCAACACCATTTGTTGAAGAGACTGTCTTTTTCCATTGTATATTCTTTCCTGCTTTGTTGAAGATTAGTTGGCCATATAGTTGTGGATCCATTTCTGGGTTTTCTATTCTGTTCCATTGATCTGAGTGTCTGCTTTTGCGCCAGTACCATATTGTCTTGATGGCTACAGCTTTGTAATATAGCTTGAAGTCTGGAATCGTGATGCCTCCAACTTTGCTTTTCTTTATCAGGATTACTTTGGCTATTCAGGGTCTTTTGTGGTTCCATACACATTTCAGAACTGTTTATTCTACCACTGTGAAACATGCTGTTGGTATTTTAACAGAGATTGCATTAAATGTATCGATTGCTTTGGGTAGTATAGACATTTTAACAATGTTTGTTCTTCCAATCCATAAGCATAGAATGTTTTCTTTCATAAGTGTTCTATAGAGTACAGATCTTTTACCTCTTTGGTTAGTTTTATTCCTAAGTATCTATGGTTTCTGGTACTAATATACATGGGATCAATTCTTTGGTTTCTTTTTCTCATAATTCGCAATTGGTATATGGAAATTAAACAAATCTCCATACATTGGGTTTATATCTTGCAGCTTTGCTAAGTCTTTTGGGTTTATACAGAGAGTATCATGTCATCTGAAAATAGTGAAAGTTGGACTTCATCCTTGCCGATCTGGATGCCTTTTATTTATTTTTGTTGTCTGATTGCTGAGGCTAAGACTCCCAGTACTATGTTAATAGTAATGGTGAGAGTGGACAACCCTGTCTTGTCCCTGACCATAGAGAAAGAGCTCTCAGTTTTTCCCCATTCAGGATGATATTGCCTGTGGGTTTTTCATATATGGCCTTTTTGGTATTGAGGTGTGTTCCCTCTATACCAGTTTTTTTGGGGGCTTTTATCAAGAATGGATGGTGTATTTTGTCAAATGTTTTTTCTGCATCTATTGTCAGGATCATATGGCTCTTATCATTTCTTTTATTAATGTGGTGTATCACGTTCATTGATTTTCAAATATTGAACTACCCCTGAAGCCCAGGAATAAACTCCACTTGATTGTGAATAATTCTTTTAATATACTGTTGGATTCTATTATGCTTGTTGAGAGTTTTTGCATCCATGTTCATTAGGAATACTGGCTTGTAATTCTCCTTTTTAGAGGGGTCGTTGTCTGGTTTTGGAATCAAGGTAATGCTGGCCTTGTAGAATGAGTTTTGAAGTTTTCCTTCCATTTCTATTTTTGGGAACAGTTTAAGAAGAATAGGTATCATTCACTCTTCTTTAAATGTCTGGTAGAATTCCCCTGGGAAGCCATGTGGCCCTGGACTTTTGTTTGTTGGGTGATTTTTATTAGTGATTCAATTCCTTTACTGGTTATGGGTCTGTTCAAATTTTCTATTTCTTCCTGTTTCAGTTCTGCTACTGTGTGTGTTTCTGGGAATGTGTCCATTTCTTTCAGATTGCCCATTGTGTTGGCATATAATTTTTCATAATATTCTCCTGTAACTGTTTGCATTTCTGTGGTGTTGGTTGCGATCTTTCCTCATTCATTCATAATTTCATTTATTTGGGTCCTTTCTCTTTTCTTTTTGATTGGTCTGACTAGGGGTTATCAACTTTATTAATTCTTTCAAAGAACCAGCTCCTAGTTTTGTTGATCTGTTCTAGTTTTTTTGTTGTTTCTATATCATTTCTTTTTCCTCTAATCTTTATTATTTCCCTTCTTCACTGGGTTTAGGATTTATTTGCTGTTCCTTTTCTAGCTCCTTGAGGTGTAAGGTTAGGTTGTGTATTTGAGACTTTTCTTGCTTCTTGATGTAGGCACTTTTTTTTATACACTTCCCTCTTAGGACTGCCTCTGCTGTATCCCAAAGGTTCTGGGTCATTTTCATTGTTTCCACGTTTTTTAAATTTCTTCTTTAATTTCCTGGTTAATATATTCATTCTTTAGTAGGACATTCTTTAACCTTCATGTATTTGTGGTCTTTCCAAATTTTTTCTTGTGGTTAACTTCAAGCTTCATAGTGTTGTGATCTGAAAATATGTGTGGTGTGGTCCCAATCTTTTTGTATTTGTTGAAGGCAGATCTGTGACCCATTTTATGATCTAGTCTGGAGAATATTCCATGTGCACTCAAAAAGAACGTGTATTCTACCACTTAAGGATGAAATGTTCTGAATATATCCGTTAAGCCCATCAGGTCCAGTGTGTCATTCAAAACCACGGTTTCCTTGTTCATTTCCTGTTTGATGACCTGTCCATTGCTGTAAGCAGGGGGTGTTGAAGTCCCCTACTATTGTTGTATTATTATCAAATAGTTATTTGTTATTGATTTATATACTTGGGTGCTTCCAATTTGGCAGCACACATTAGACATTACTGTTGGATAGACCCCTAGTTATGAGATAATTCCCTTCTTCACTACTTGTCACAGTCTCTGGTTTAAAATCCAGTTGTCTGAGAGAAGTCTGGCTACTGCAGCTTTCTTTTGACATTCAGTAGCATGATAGCTGGTTCTCCATCCCATCGCTTTCAATCTGGAGGCATCTGTAGGTCTAAACGGGGTCTCTTATAAGCAGCATATAGATGGGTCTTATTTTTTTTAATCCATTCTGATACTCTGCCTTTTTATCGGAGCATGTAGTCCATTTACAGCCAGAGTAATTAATGATAAATAAAAATATAGTGCCACTGTGTTACCTGTGAATTCACTGTTTCTGGAGATTTACTCTGTTCCTTCCTAGTCTTTGCTCCTTTTGATCTTTCTTTCCCAAAGCATCCTCTTTAATATTTCTTGTAAGGCTGGTTTAGTGGCCACAAAGTCCTTTAGTTTTTGTTTGTCTGGGAAACTCTTTAACTCTCCTTCGATTCTGAATGGCAGCTTTGCTGGACAGAGTATTCTGGGCTGTGTCTTTTTCCCCTTCTGCACATTGAATATATCAAGCCACTCCCTTCTGGCCTGTCACATTTCTGGAGAGATCTGATGCTAAACTGATTTGTCTTTCCTTACAGGTTAGGGATTTCTTGCCCCTTGCTGCTTTCAGGATTCTTTCCCTATTTCTATATTTTGCAAATTTTGCCACAATATGTCTTGCTTTGGGGAAGCTTTGGTTGAATTGGAAGGGAGTTTTCTGTGCCTCCTGGATTTGGATGTCTGTTTCCTTCCCTAGATTCGGGAAATTGACAGCTAGTATCTGCTCAAATAAACCTTCTGCCCATTTCCCCCTCTTCTTCTGGAGCTCCTATGATACAAACGTCCATACACTTTATGGAGTCACTCAGTTCCCTAAGTTTACATTCGTGATCCAATACTTTTCTTTATGTCTTCTTTTCAGCTTCATTATTTTACATACTTTTATCTTCTATATCACAGATTAGTTCCTCTGCTTCATCCATCCTTGTTATTACATCCAGTTGTTTTTGCTTCTCAATTATAGCATTTTTTATTTTGGCCTGACTCGTTTTTAGTTCTTTTATCTCTACAGTAAGAGATTCTCTAGTGTCTTCTTGCCATTATCAAGCCCAGCTAGTATCCTTAGGATTGTTGTTTTAAATTGTTTCGGACGTATTACTTCTATCTGTTTTGATTAAATCCCTGGCCATGCCCGCTTCTTGTTCTTTCTCTTGGAGTGAATTCCTCCATCCTGTCATTTCGTCTAGGTCACTGTTTTCTTGTGTGTTTCAGGAAAGCCTGTTATACATCTTGCTCCCGAGAGTAATGGCTCTATGAAGAAGAGGTCCTACACTCTCCAGCTCCTGGCACTTCAGAAGTGTTTCACAGTGTGCACTTTGCTGTGATGTTGTGGCTGCTCTTTTCCTTAGGTCAGTTGCCTACAGAGTTTCTCATTGCCTGTAGCAGGGAGTGTTTGGACCTCGTCCAGCATTTTAACTGGGTGTGCTTTGGTCTGCTCGTTCAAATAAGCCTGACCCTATTTCCATCAAAGCTGAAGCTTTGCATCACTGCATACTCAGCAGAGTTGGTGCGAGCACGGGGTCTGCGCTGGTCTTCTGGGGAAGGGGCTTACAGTGCTGGCTGTCAGGCCAACTTGCCCTGGTGAAGCAGGGCGCAGGGTCAGGGCTTGGTGTAAGTGGCTCCAGCCTCCACTAGTGGTGCTGTTTTTCTCGCTGAAGTTAGTCAGTGATGATGGGCTGGGAAATAATGGCATCGCCCTACTCTTTCATCCCCAGAGCAGGGATTTCACACCTCCAGCTGTTCAGGAAGCTTTCACAGAAGAACGAAAAATTTCTCTCTTGTATCCCCAGCTTCCGTCAGATCCCTGCCTTCACCCTGTCTGTGTCCAGGCTGTCTGCTCACCAGGCAACACAGTACTCCTGTGTTTTATCTCAGGACAATGGCTGGGTTTCTAAACTCCAAATTTTAGGGACCCATGTGGTACAGACTGTCGGTGATTCTCTGGGGAAGTCTCACAGTGCTGTGGCTATTGCCAGTTTGTCTGAGAAAAACAGTTACAGGACCGCACAGGGGCTCAGAGTTTATGGCAAAGCCCAGTGAAAAGCTGGCACCAAGGTTGCTGCCCTCAACAGGCGTCTCTGTTCCTATGCTAATGAATGGGGCTGCACTTTGGCACCCTTCAGGTTTTTGTCCCCTGAGAGACTGTGCCACCACTCCCAACGGCACTCCAAGAAAGGGAACTGTCTGTCCCAATGCAAATCAGGGGATCCTCAAACCGTGCTGTCTTTCCTGGGTCTCTGCCCTCTTTCCCCACAGGAGGACCACTGTGTCCACCAGGCTTCACTCAGTGGTGGCACAGACTTCAGATTCTCAGTTCTGCGCCTGCTTGTAAAACCTGGCAATAATCAGCCTCTCTAGTTTTCCAGTCAATGGTTTTGGGGAAGTGTTTCTCTTGCGCAATCCCCTGCACACTGCCTTCTCTCCTTTTCTTTCTCTCTCTCTCTCTTCTCTCTGAGATCAAGGCTTCCTCCCCTCCACAGCGCCCATGATTCTTTTCTCCCTGGAATCACATCTCTGCACCTCCTCCTTCCACAAGGTAGCTTCTCTTGTCCCTCTAGTTCTGTCATTTGTGCTCTTGGCATTCAGATTGATTTCTTGGATATTCAGGATGACTTGATATTTACACAGCTGGGTTAGAGGGATGAGGCGCAGGGTGTCCCTACTGCTCTTCCGTCTTCACTCCACTTCCTATACTGTACATTTTAAGTGAAAATATCAACATAAGCCAATGTGCAAGTCTTGTTCTGCTAATTCAAGTCTGGGTGTTGGTGGCACTGTCCTGCTCTACAAACCTCCTCCGGGCTGTTTCAAAGCAGTTTATGAAGATTTAACAAATGGATCCTTTGAAATTTAGTTATGTGTTTCAGTGCCCTAATTTTACAAATATAAAATAAAATCATCCACATTTCTACATAATACAGTGATGGGACACAGACTAACATTGTTAGCAAACCACACAAAACTGGCACAAGGTTCTGCACCATGTCATCTATATGTTGTGATTGATCCTTAAGCAACCTAGGAGGTAGAGACTTCTATTATCATCCCCCTCCTAGGGCTGAGGCACCAAGGCTGGGTGGCGATAGGGCTGCCCAGTTTACTTGCTGCCTCACTTGGACCTGGCCTTTTGCTGTGGCTTATTGAAAGAGGCAGAGATCCTGCTGGAGAAGACGGGGGCAGACCTCATGAGACAGTTCTCCTGACAAACAGGTTCCGAGGGGCCTTAGTGGGTGGTGAGCTGAGCTGCTGAATCTCCTTCTCACCCAGCTGGCTGGCTGGACCCCCCAGTTTGGGTTATTATGATAAAGTGCTATAAGTAGTCTTTTGTGAATATATATTTTCACTTCATCCCAGTAAGTACCTGGGAGTGGGATTGCTATGCCATGTTTAACATTTTAAGAAACCGAAATCATTTTTCAATGAATGGGATTGCAGTTATTTCAAATCACCTCCAACACTTAGTGTTGTCAAATTTTGAATTTTAGCCATTTTAATATATATGTTCAGGTAATTTATTTTAATTTGCAGTTTTCTGATTAATTATAATGTTGCTTATGATCCCATATGCTTTCTGGCTATTAGTGTATTTTCTTTAGTGAATTATCCAAATTATTTACCCATTTCTAATTGGTTAGTAAAAGTCCTTTATATATTCTGGACACAATCCCTTTTTTTCAACCACATACACTGCAGATATTTTTTCCCCATACTGTGGCTTGCCTTTTCATTTCCTCAATTTTCTTGCAGTCCACCTTATCAATCTTTTTCTGCTATGGTTAGTGCTTTTTGTGACCCATCTAAGAAATCTTTGCACATTGCAGTGTCATGAACGTTTTCTCCTTTTAATGTCTGCAGGATCTACAACTATTTCCCTTTTTCCTTACTATTGGTAATTAGCATTTTCTTTTATGGGGTGCGGGGGACCAGCCCACACACCACAGTTGAACGGTCCCGAGTAGGGGGTTGGTGTCGGCGAAAATATCTCTAGAAAAGAAGACGGACAAGACAGACAAGACAGACAAGACAGACAACGTGGATGGCGGTTGGCAGAACACAAAGAGAGC
This sequence comes from Helogale parvula, assembly GCA_004023845.1. NCBI lineage: Eukaryota > Metazoa > Chordata > Mammalia > Carnivora > Herpestidae > Helogale > Helogale parvula. The sequence goes on along the minus strand of PJEM01012256.1, from coordinate 32,741 downwards.
TTTATTAAGATGGCCAGGGTCTTATATACCATGGGTGATTACGTAGTTCAAAGTCCTAGAAAACATGCTCCGGATAAGGTCATTTTTATCAGGACAGTAGTAAATAAAAGGAAACAATCAAGTCATTACAAGGGAGGGACTCCCCAATAATAGTCTGGCTACAAGCGGAAGACGAGCCTGAAGAAATCTATGAGGAGAGATTTACATTCCTTAAGGCCCTTTATCAGTGATGCATGGGCAGGAAGCTTATCTCTTAATATGCAAATTTTATGGCAGAGGTTTGGGTTAACTCCCTACACCAAACAAAGAGCCAGAAAGCAAAGCAAGGGGAGGACTGGCGCCACTGACTGAACCAAATTGATTCAAAGCCTGAAAGTATATACTTCTTTGCAAAGTAATGAGAAAACCAAAGGATGAACAGAAGCCACATGTGCGGCCAAGAGGCAAAATACTGCTTGGGGGCTATTATTGCCTACTGGGCCCCAACAATGGGGAAGTGATTACTCTAGGTAGATGATTATCGATTTCATTGATATTTTCAAAGTCTTCAGTCTCATTTATTTCCTCCATTTTCTGTTTCATTGTTCTGCTTTTACTTGATTATTTTCTTCCTTGTACGCACTTTGGGCTTAGTTTACTCTTGTGTTTCTAGCTTCTTAAGGAGGAAACTCAGATCATTTATATAAAATGTTTTCCTTTTCTTATGTAAGGCCATCACCTTCCCTCTGCACATCACGTTACCTGCATCCCACAAATTCTGGACTGTTGTCCCTCGTTACCATTTAGATATTCTCTTGTTTCCCTTGTGCTTTCTTCTTTGGCCCATGAGTTATTTTTTTAAACTTTATTATTTTGAGAGAGAGAGAGAGAGAGAGAGTGAACCAGCAGGGGAGGGATAGAGAAGGACACAGAAGACGAAGCAGGCACTGCGCCATCAGCACAGAGCCCGACTCAGGGCTGGAAATTCACAAACTGTGAGAGCATGACATGAGCCAAGGTCAAGACTCGAATGCTAACAGACTGAGCCACCCAGGCACCCTGGGCACATGAGTTATTTTTAAACGTGGTAACTTTCAAATATTTTTCAGATATCTTTGTTACTGATTCTTAAATATCATTGTGGTCATTGTATGATTTCAATCTATTTAAACATATTGAGATTTGTTTTATGGCCCAGAATATAAGTCTCCGTTGGTGAATTTCCACATGTGCATGAAAGAATCTGTATTCTGCAGTTATTTGTTGTAGTGTTTTACAAATGTCAATCACACTAAGTTAAAGAAGAAGTTTCATGTCTTGTGTATCCTTAATAATTTTCTAACAATCTGTCCTATCATTTACTGGGAGAACAGTAATCCCCAACTCTAGTTATGGATTTGTCTTTCTCCTTGCAACTGTCTCAGTTCTTGCTTCACATATTTCAGAATTCTGTTATTTTATATATATATAAAATATATATATCTGTCTAATATCATTTTTCTTCAGCTTAAAGAACCTTTTTAAATATTTATTGTAGCTCATGGGCACCTAGGTGGCTCTGTTGGTTAAGTGTCTGACTTCGGCTCAGGTCATGATCTCACAGCTCATGAGTTCGAGCCCCGTGTCGGGCTCTGTACTGACAGCTGAGAGCCTGGAGCCTGCTTCAGATTCTGTGTCTCCCTCTCTCTCTGCCACTCCTCCACTCATACTCTGTCTCTCTCCTTCAAAAATAAATAAACATTTAAAAAAAAATTAGGGGCGCCTGGGTGGCTCAGTCGGTTAAGCGTCCAGCTTCAGCTCAGGTCATGCTCTCACAGTTCATATGTTCAAGCCCCGTGTCAGGCTCTGTGCTGACATCTCAGAGCCTGGAGCCTGCTTCAGATTCTGTGTCTCTCTCTCTCCCTGACCCTCCCCTGTTCGCGCTGTCTCTGTCTCTCAAAAATAAATTAAAAAACAGAAAAAAACATTAAAAAATTTTAAATATTTATGTAGCTCAAATCTTCTGGAAACATTCTTTGAGTTTTTGTCTGAAAATTTCTTTACTTTGCCTACATTTTTGAAGGATATTTTCTTCAGATACGGAATTCTGGATTAGCAGTTTCCTTCTTTCAGTAAATTAAAGATGTCATCCCATTGTGTTCTGGCTTGCATTTTTTCTGATGAGAAGTGAGCATTGATTCTATCATTATTTATCTGTATGAAATGGGTCGTTTTTTCTCTGGCTGTTTCCAATACTGGTCTTCAGCAATATAATGACCGTGTACCTTGGTCTGGAGTGCGTGTGAGCATGTGCATACAGAGAAGGAAAGGGAGCATACATACAGATGCATGTTAGTGTATATTTGTTTGTGGGCGTAGGCTCAATTCTTAATAAACTATAATCTCCTAAACGGAGTTTCGGCCATTTCAGTGTTAATTGTGGTGTAGAGATTTCCTAATTTAAAAAATTGCATGTGGATGCAAATATGTCAGGCTACCAGAAAGTGGGGAGGAAAGCAGTCCCCAAGCTCCTGGTGCTTTGAGGGCCACTGGGTCTAACATGTCCACAGTATGAAGTGGCATCGTCCACACTTCATGCCCACTGGCCAGGAGGGTGGTGAGGGCAGACCCCTCGTGGGGTTTCCTGGATGGGCAGTACCTGAAGCTGTAGAACAAGGGCTTCTGCCCAAACACCAGGAATTCGGGCCAAACAGTGTCTGGCACACCACTGGGGCCCTGGGGTGGTACAAGTGACAGTGCAGGGAAAGGTAGAGAATAATGGCTTCTCTCTCTCCCCCGAGTCCTAAGCCACAGCCTCCAGAGGGAGCCAAGTCCAACCCTTCTAAACGGCACCGGGACCGCCTGAACCAAGAGCTGAACAAACTGACCAACTTGCTGCCCTTCCCTGAGGATGTGCGGGCGCGGCTTGACAAGCTCTCCATCCTCAGGCTGATCGTGGGCTACCTAAAAGTGAAGAGCTATTTCGCAGGTAAGTGGCGGCTGTGGTTCCAAAATAAGCGATGAGCTGGGGCTGTGCGCACCGGCACGTGGAGTGAAACGTCTGTCCAGGTGGAAGGTGCACCATGGGGTCTGGGCTCAGGCAGAGGAAGAAGGCAGCATGCTCAGCACAGGTGCCATACGTGAACCAGAACGGAAGTGCGTCAGTGCATGCCCAACCTGATGTGTCAGTTCTGGGCTCCACACCGTCTCTCAGCCTGTCCACAGAAGGAGGTGGGCACAGGTCCCAGCCCGCTGTGTTTCTCACAAGGCTCACAGACTGGCGTGCACAGAAGTCCTTAGCTGATGGCCTGACTTCTTTCCTTCCCGTGCTTCGTCATTCCTTGCGATAAGCCAAGTGTTCTTCCACCTGACAGAACTCTGGTTCAGAACAAAGGGCTCATTTTTCTGAAACTGGGATACGAATGGAGATATTTCTTATCATCTTCTGGAGCACTAATTCTCCTGAAGTTCTTTACCTGCTGATTCACTGTGTCATTGCTGAAAGGTAGTTTTAACCCATCCCTGCAAGCGGCACTTGTACTCAGTAAATTAAGTGATGCAACTAAGTGCAGGTGAGCTTGTGGCCGCTGTGTCCCCTGGAGGAAGGAAGTGTACCGTGGTAACTGGCAAGCTACGGTCCCGGAAGACAGAGGAGGACTCTGGGCCTGGACAGCATGTCACACGTTGTTACAGCTGCTCAAAATAGAAAGTAAAAAATTAATTGGGTCCAGTTGACGTTGAAAACACAATGAGAATTATGAACCTGCCCCAAATTCAGTGAAAGCTTTAGAGGCGCAGCAGCTATTTAATCACGCATAACAGTGATGCGGCATGGCGGTGCGGGCCAAGGCTGGAGTCAGAGGGCCTGGACGGCTGATGAGCAGGTGCGGGGCTTTCTCCTGGGGTGCTGACAGCATTTTGGATCTCGACAGAGGTGGTAGTTGCGCGACGCTGTGAATGCGCTCGATGCCACAGGACTGCTCAGTTTGCGGTGGTTGGTTTTATGCTGCATGAATCCCACAGGGGCTGAGACCCTTTGGCGGGAGGGAAGCGCAGACCTCGAAGCCCTCTCAGCACCCAGAGGCCTGGCATGGGTTCTCTGCTTGCCTCTGCTACCTGTTTCGAGGCTGCCTGAGCCTTCTCTTCTCCAGACGTCTCTGGTTTGTGCCAGTGAGCATAGGGGCCTGTGACAGGCCACCGACAGTGGTGGAGAACCGGGACCCTCTGACCTGGGTCTGATTTCCCCCCAGGATGGCCCAAAGGAAAGAGGCACATGTCTGCCCCTGCGCAGGCCTGGAGAGTTGCTGTCTCTACCAGTGTTGTGTTGTGAACTGCTTTTCCAGGGAAACACCTTGACCCTCAGTCAGTCTAAAATCTGGTCTGTTCAGAGCTGTGGATCTGAGTCCCGTCTCTCCCACCATGTCTGTACACTCCTCCTCTGGGTCTCTCCTCTGAATGGATGGGTGACTTTCTTGGTTGTTTCTCATATAGGCAGGAGTGGGGAGAGCCTGGGTGAGAGACAGAGCTATCTCCAGAGCCAGCCTAGGGAAAACAGCCCCCACGCCTGCTGGACCTCAAACAGGCAGGAGGGCTGGGCTCACAGGATCCATACCCACAAGGGCTTTGTTGAGGACACACTGCTGTCCCCAAGCCACAGAATCCACTGGGCTTCCATCCCAAAGGCCCACCTTCCTCCTGCCATAGCCTGAGACTGAGGCTAGGGCTTTCCCTATGTCTGCCTACGTCTGCCTTCCAGCAGGACAGGTGCCACGTGTCCGAAGTCTCGTAACTGAGCAGTTAACCCACACTCACTGCTCTATGCCTCTCAAGTCCAGCTGCCCTGTTCTCCCTCGTTCTTTGTGATTCAGCGTTATATTAATTTTCATATTATGTAATTCGTAAGAAGGAATTGTCATCTATTGGGCATCCTTTATGAGCCAGGTTTATTTATCCAGGTATCTCATCTGAGTCTATGAGGCACTGTCATCATCTGTCTGCCAGTACAGATAGAAAAGTGAGGCTCAGAGAAGCAAAGACTTTAAAGGTGGCACAGCAGAGAGAGAGCCAGGACTGAACCTGCTCCCAGTGCACTGGGTAGAATCTCTTTTGCCATGAAAATAAGGTGATGTGAAACAAACTCAAGCTAGAGAGAACGGGATGACCCATCACTTGGGTCTTAGACCAGCTGGGGCCCACTGTGGAGTAAGCAGATGAGGAGATTTTGCTGGAGACCTAGGGGTGGGGGTGGGGGGAAGCACATGGTCACATGTCCCAAAGAAACCGTTGGCTGCACGAGGACCCCCTGGTCACACTCCTCTGGGAACCTGAGGGACAGCTTGGCTGGGGTCGTTCTGCTGCCTGATGGACAAGCACATGAGCACTCAGCAGGCAGGGAGGTGCAGGAGCCTGAGGAGACATGGAGCGTCTCTGCGGAGCGGTGCAAAACTGGAGGTGTGTGGGCGTTCCGGGTCCCTGCCGGCCTCGGCCTGGCCCAAGTGCCTCGTTCTTCAGAGAAGAAGGCCTTGTTTCCAGGACAGCTCAGTGCGGAGCTGCTCTCGGGTTGAATCCCCTTCCCCAGCCCCAGCCCCAGCCCCTTATGTTTATCTTCCCCAGACAACCAGCGGTGTCTCCAGCACTCCGGTGGTCCTGGGTCAGAGACCGAAGCAGGAATGCCCTGGTTTCCACGGGGTTCTCTGATGAACCCTGTTATGAGTTTGTTTTTAAAGTGACTTGCAGACCTCTCTGTACAAACGACTTTCCTTTGATTTCAAGGAGCCGCGACTTCTCGCCGCCGCTGCCTCACATGCTGACTTGAACCCGCGTGAGCAGCCCCAGTACCCCTTGTGTTTCTTTCCAGGAGTCGGGCCCGGTCACTTAATGCGCACTTTTGAAGGTGGAAGGCGCTTTCCTTTATTTTCTCCTCTCTCTTCATTTCAGAGCTACCACGCATTTATTTCTTCCAATTTGTATTTAAATTCTAGTTTATCACCATACGGTGTAGTACTGGTTTCCAGAGTAGAATTTAGTGGTTCATCACTTACACGGAGCACCCCGTGCTCATCAGAACAAATGCTCTCCCTAGTACTCATCACCCGTTTAACCCCCGCCCGCCTCGCTCCATCAGCCTTCAGTTTGCTCTCTTTTGTTAAGATGGGTTCCTCAAGGGGCGCCTGGGTGGCCTAGTCAGGGAAGCCTCTGACTTCAGCTCAGCTCAGGATCTCACGGCTTGTGAGTTCGAGCCCCACGTCAGGCTCGGTGCTGACAGCTCAGAGCCTGGAGCCTGCTTTGGATCTGTATCTCCCTCTCTCTCTGCCCCTCCGATGAGTGCGCGCGCGCGCTCTCTCTCTCTCTCAAAAATAAACAAACATTAAAAAAAAAAAAGGTGGTTTCCTCAAACACAAGCTATAGTGACAAGATTAATAAACATCTGTTTTCAATGCCGCCCGTATCTTCCACAGCCACCCTAAAGGACAGCATTGCAGACCGCTCAGGTAACCCACCCCTGAATCCAGGAGAAAGTGAGCCTGCCTCTCCACAGGTCAATGCAGAACTGTTTTCTGAAGGGGACTTGCTTCTTCAGGTACTGTATGATATTTTCTTTCTTTATTCCCTGTCAGAATCAGGCCTCAGAGTTTTCCAGAAAACATTTTGTTCCAACTCTTACGGAATTTATCTTTAATTGCCGTGTCAAGTTTCTGGTTGAATAGAGTATTCTATGTCTATTGTTCCCATTTTTTGGACAAATCTGTAACCATTGTGTCATGTGGGTGCCACATGAGAAGAGTTAGAAACCCTGGCTGTCAGTGCTCGATGGCCACCTGCCAGTCAGGTAGCAGCCACCGTTCCCCACAAGGATGACGCTGCATTCCCCTGCCTGCCAGGGGTTGTGAGACTCAGAGCGATGGATGTATCTGCAAATCATATTGTAAGCCAACAAACCCAAGATGTAAGACAAACATACAAAGGAAATACATATTTTGAGTAGATGGAAATATTACCATGACATATTTCATTTTTACTACTTTTGAGCATTTAAAAATCTCTTTCTCTGGAATCTATCTAAATATAATGTAGTGCTGGTACCTTAGCAAGGAACCCAGGCTCTGGGTGTCACAAACATGGCAGATCTTCCTCTCACAAACCAGAAGTACAAAATTTCCACAGACAGCCCAGGAGGAACATGCCTCACTGGGTGACTGGCCCCAGAAGCAAGTGGGTCTCTTCTTCAGGAAAGAGGAGGTGACATGAAAGATCACTGCATCTTTATTGGTATGGTAAGGGCTTATTTATCTGTTGAGACAAGTCATTAGACTTTTATCAGGATACTTAAAAGTCAGTCTGTGGTCTCCTCTCCCCACCCTCAAGCTGAAAGAACTACATTTTTCATGCTTCGGATATTTTTTTAAAACCTCAAAAGAGACCTAGGGGCACCTGGGTGGCTCAGTTGGTTAAGCGCCAGACTTCGGCTCAGGTCATGATCTCGAGGTTCGTGGGTTTGAGCACCACATCGGGCTCTGTGCTGACAGTGCAGAGTCTGCAGCCTGCTTTGGAGTCTATCTCTCCCTCTTTCTTCGTCCCTGCCTTACTTGCATTCTGGCTCTGTCTTTCAAAAATAAATAAATGTTAAAAAAACAACAACAACCTCAAAAGAGACCTAATATAAAGACTCTGTCAAAATGTTAGCATATGTTAAATCTGGGTACATTATTGTTGGTTAATTGATCTCTTTAATTTTAGTGAGTTTGAACTAATTTGTACTTATATCTTTAAAACAGAAATTTTAACACAAACCATCTCTTGTAATGAAATTCCTAAAGAATAATTCTAAGTGTTTGTTTAGCTGAAAATGATCAAAGTTCTGATTTAGTCACGGTTCTTCAGAGTAGAACCAATAGGATGTGTGTGTGTGTGTGTGTGTGTGTGTGTGTGTGTGTGTACACGGAGAGAGAGAGATTTTAAGGAACTGGCTCATGTGATTGTGGCATGTGGTAAATCTGAAACCTGCAGGGCAGGCTAGAAACCTGTCTACTCGGGAAAGAACTGATGCCGCACTCTTGAGTCCGAAGGCTAAAGGCAGAATTGCTTCTTCCCAGGGGGACCTCAGGTTTTTTTCTCTTAAGTTCTTCAACTGATTGGCTGTGGCCTGCCCATGTTATGGAAAGTAATCGCTCTACTAATGATTTAGATGTTAGTCACTTTTTTTAAAGGTTTTTAAAAAAATTTTTTTGAGAGAAAGAGTCTGGGGGAGAGACTCCCAAGTAGGTTCTACACTGTCAGCACAGAGCCCAGAATGGGGCTCAAACCCTCGAACAGTGAGATCATAACCTGAGCTGAAACTAAGAGGCGGACACTTAACCAACTGAGCCACCCAGGTCCCCCGACGGAATGCACACTTTAAAAAAAAATGTCTTCAGGGCCACTCGCAGGGTGTCTCTCCCTCAGGATAAATAACCTATAAATTTTTTTCTTCTTTAAACAAAATTTTAATGCCTTCACAGAAACATCTGCACTAGTATTTGATCACGTTTTTGGGCCCCATAGCCTAGCCAAGCTGATGCATAAAGCTAACTGTCACAGCTTTATATTTAGTTGCATTTTGAATGGATATCCATAAAAATTAGTTTTAGTTGGTAAAAAATAAACGTGTTTCCATTGATAAAAAATATTAACCTTAAAAATACAACCATCAGTTATTTTACCAATGAAAACAAGTCTATGCAGGAATATCAGAGATTTGCGATTTGAGACAAGCAGGCTAGGGCAAACCCAGAGGCAAGCCCAGAGGACAAACCAGAGGAATGCTCTTTCAGGGAGGAAAGGCGGAGTTGGGAGAGCTGTTGTAAACAAGTCCACTGGAGTAACCTGGAAGCTGGAAGTGTAGTGGCTTCTCTTTGGCTGGGGCTGTGACTGTCTCATTGGCTAGATGTGCTGGCCTCCCATTGGCTAGGATATGCCGATCTCTCTTTGGCTGCGCTGTTTCTAGCTGGGGGGTGGGGGGCGGGGGCGGGAGAGCCTTTCTTTTTCCTGCTGGAATAATAAAGTAGCTTGCGTGGTACAGCCTTGACTTGTCTCTGCCTGTTGGGGGCTGCAGTTGGTGATGAGTAGTCTCCTGTGAGGGCTCCCACTTCTGGCCCCCAGCTCCATTTCAGATGAGGTTTCCTTTGATTCTCACACTGACCTCTTTTGACCAAGATCTTTCTTCAAAGAATCTCTGATCAAGAGTCAGGTTTTCCATATTTAATGTTTTGTCCCTCAGCGCTTTTCTGATTGTCTCATCCTAAGACAGAGGAAAAGTGCAGTGAGAAAACACCTAAGGCCACATTTTAGTAACAAGGAAGATGAGGAGGGAGACCTCCCTGGCAATTCCAAACTATAATTCATATTTCTCAAGGCTGTCAGCGCTGGAGATCATCTCCTACTGGGGAGGTCCTTCTTATAAAAGGTTGATGGGCAACAAAATGCAAACCTAAAATAATTATACAAAACAGAAGAAGTAACATAACAATTCCAAATTGTATGATGGTTCTAAACCAAGACCCTGAGTCCTAAAGTATAAAACTGAAATATTTATCGGCGCTTATTCCAATTTAAGGGAGCAAAGTTCTCCCTACAAAGGCAAATCTGGAGTCATGTATGTCTCCCGGAAGTCCCCACTTAAAGTGACTGTGAAAGCAGAATAGTGAATAATACAAGACTACACTGGAAGAATTAGCCAAGTGTATTAAGAAGAAATGGTACAGGTATAAATATGAAGCAACAGTTGAACTTCTTGCAGAACACCACCACTTCACAGACATATTAAAACAGTGTTGTTATCTCAAGAGTTATTTGGAACCAAATGTGTTACTAAAATGCAATCTGTAAGTTTGCAAATTCAGAGGCCATACATTTGCCTAAGAAGCCAAAATCAATTAAGAGGTCAGATGAAAGAAAGACTCGTGAATTCTGAACCTTCTAATCCTTCTAAACTCACAATATCATGATGAGGTTCTTTCCCAAAGGCCATAACCAAAAGAAGTTTTCCCCTTTCACAAGTGTTTTAGAAATGCAAACAAAGACACACAGGCTTGGTGTGGACATAGTGAGAAAGCTGTCTTCCCAGGTCATGTGTGCTTCGGATCCAGGAAATCTTTACTTTCAGGACACTAGGGTGGTATGCAGAGCCACATCTGTCTTCAGGTGTGTCATGTGAATCCAGGAGTCTGTTCTCTGGAGTTTGGTGGCACAAGCATTGGCTTGCAGTTCTTGAGAAGGGCCTGTTCAGTGAGATTAAAGAGAGCTTTTCTGGAGATGTCATTTCTAAAAGACAAAATCTCCATGTTGCAAGATGTGATGCTTAAGGTCTTTCACTGCTGGGAGTACACCGTGAAAACATGTGGTCCTTATTCCCAGATCAGACCTCCTAAGGCTCAAACCCGAATTTGAGAAAACGGCAATTTTTCTTTGGAGACGTTGTATCCCTTTAAGGCCAAAAAGTTTAACAAGTGAATACTGTCTTCCTGACAGAAGTTTAAGAAACAAATCATCTACACATTGTAGCAGAGTAAAGCCTGAAGAAAACTGTAGCATGCAAATCAGCTTTTAAGTTTTGTGAAAAATAAGAAGGACACTCTGTGAAACTCTGGGGCATTACTGTCCAGGTGTTATTTCCATTCTTTCTGAATGAATGCAAATAGGTGTCGGCTATCCCCTGTCAACTGGAATACTAAAATTGCACTGCATCGATCAATTACAATGAAAAACAAGTCCAAAGGCAAAAGACAACTTCCTGAATGGGAGAAGATGTTTGCAAACGAGGTATCTGATATCTAAAGAACATACGCAACACCAAAAATAAAACAACCCAATTTAAAAATGGGCAGAGGATCTTAACAGACCTTTTTCCAAAGAAGACAAACAGATGGCCAACAGACACATGAAAAGATGCTAAATGTCACTAACCATGAGGGGAATGCACACCAAGACTACAACGAGGCATCACCTCCCAGAATGGATTAAATAAAAAAAAAAAGAAAGAAAAGAAATAACAAGTGTTGATGAAGATGTGGAGAAAAAAAAGGACCCGTCCTGTACTGTTAGTGGGAAGGTATATTGGTCCAGCCACTGCAGAAAGCAATATGAAGTTTCCTCAAAAAATTAAAAATAGATTACCATAGATCCAATAATTCTACCACTGGATATTTACCCAAAAGAAACAAAAACACTAACTTGAAAAGATATATGCACCCCTATGTTTATTGCAGCAGTATTTACAATGACCGAGATTTGGAAGTAACCTAAGTGTCTATCGATAAACATATGGATAAAGAAATGGTGGTATATATACAATGGAATATTACACAGCCATAAAAAGAATGAGATTGTGCCATCTGAATCAACATGGATGGACCTAAAATGTGTAATGCTATGTTACATAAGTCAGACTAAGAAAGACAAATACCCTATGATTCCACTTAAAAGTATAATCCTAAAAAAAAAAAAAAAAAACAGGGGTGCCCAGGTGGTTTAGTCGGTTAAGTGTCCAACTCTTAACTTCATCTCAGGCCATGATCTCATGGTTCGTGGGACTGAGCTCTACACTGGGCTCTGTCCTGACAGCACAGACCTGTTTGGGATTCTTTCTCTGCCTCTTTCTCTACCCCTCCCTTACTTGCTCTCTCTCGCTCGCGCTCTCTCTCTCTCTCACTGTCTCTCAAAATAAATAAATATACATTTAAGAAAAGAAAAAAGAAACAGAAATGAATAAACAACAAAAAACAGAATCAGACCTATACATACAAACAACAAATTGAGGGTAGCCAGAGAGGAGAGGGTTGGGCAGTTGGGCAGAATGGCGAAAGAGGAGAGAAAGAGACAGGTTTCCATCTATGGAAAGAATAATTGACAGGAATGAAAGATACATTATAAGGAAAAAATACATACATAATAAAATAAAATGTTATATAATCAATAAGTCTTTTTAATTTCCAGCAGTTGAAGGCACTAGGGGAAAAAGATTTCCTACTATTCTGGAATTAAATTAGAAATCAATACCAAAAGGAAAACTGGAATATTTAAAAATAGAAAGTATACATTTTCCTAAATAACCAATGGGTCAAAGAAGAAATCACACCAAAGAAATAGAAAATACTTTCAGATGAGTGACAACAAAAGCAACATCCCAAAACTTACTCAAATGCTCTTAAGGCAGTTCTCTGAGGAACAGTTAGAGCTATAAATGCCTATGTTAAAAAAATAAAGATCTCAAATGAATAATCTCACTTTCCACCTTCAGAAATTATAAAATGAGCAAACTAAAACCAAAGCATGCAGTGGAAGGAAGTAATTAAGACTAGAATGGAAATAAATTAAATATAGGATAGAAAAACAATACAGAAAAACCAAGTAACAGTTATTTGAAAAGTTCAACAAAATTGACAAATCTTTACTTAGATCAAGGGGGTAAAAGGACAAAATTCAAATTATTGAAATTGGGAACACAAAAGGAGACCTCATTACTGATCTTATAGAAATACAAAAGATTATAAGGAAATACTAGGAGCAACTGTATCCCAACAAACTAGAAAACTTATATGACATGGACAAGTTCTTAGTGAGTCACAAACTAAACAAAACAAAATCTGAATAAAACTATAATATGTAAAAAGATCAAATCAGGAAATCTAAAATATATCATACAGAGCAGCTCAGGCCCAGATGAATAGGTGAATAGGTGAATTTTACTAAACATTTAAAGAAAAATTAACACTATTCTTTCACAAGCCCTTCCAAAAACAAAACAAAAATAGAAGGAACATTTCTTATCTCATTGTGTCAGTACTATACTGATACCAAAACCAAAGACTTTACGAGAAAATAAAAGCACAGAGCAATATGGTTTAGGAATATGGATGCAAAAATCCTCCACATAATACTAGCAAAGTGAGACTACATACAAAAAAAGATTATACACCAGAATCAAGGGAGATCTGCCCAACAACTGCAAAGTTAGCTTAGCATGTGCAAATATAATGCCAAAATACACCATGTTAATAGAATACAGGACAAAAACCACATGATAACATCAGTTGATATAGAAGAGGCATTAGAAAAAATCTGATGCTCTTTCATGTAACAATGCTTACCATTAAAAAAGTACTTTCTCGATCTGGTATAGGACAACTACAAAAATCACAAAGCAAACATCATACTTAAAGTTGCAGACTAAAGGGGCGCCCGGGTGGCTCAGCCAGTTTAGCCAACTTTGGCTCAGGTCATGAAGTCATGGTTTGTGAGTTCAATCCCCAATTCAGGCTAGCTGCTGTCAGTGCAGTCTGCTTTGGATCCCCTGTGCCCCTCTCTCTGCCCCTCCCCTGCTCATGTTCCTTCTCTCTCAAAAACAAATAAACATTTAAAAATAAATAAAGCTGTAGACTAAAGATGTTGTCTAAGATCAGGGAAAAAACAAGTGTGATTGTTCTCCCATTTCTACTCAACATTGTACTGGAGGTCCTAGGGAAATTAGGCAAGAAAAGGAAATTAAAGTCATCCCTACAAAAAAGGAAAAAGTAGAGCTACCTCAATTTGTAGATGACATCATGTTGGATGAGAAAAACCTACGGAATGTACTACAAAACTACTAAAACTGAGAACAAGTTCAGGAAGTTTGCAGGATAGAAGATCAATATAAAATGAATTGTGGTGGGCGTGGGGGTGGGGAGGAGCTAAGACGGTGGCCTAGTAGCAGGACCCTGGGCTTGCCTCCTCCCTTGAACGCTAACTATCAAATCATTCTGAATACTCAAGAAATTAACCTAGAATTGATAGAATTTCTAGGTTGAGTTCTGCTCAACTAGAGGGAGAGAAGAGGCAACTCTGAGGAAGGTGGAAGTGTGGAGTGTGGTTTGGGGGAGAAAGACAGTAGTTGGTGCGGAGAGGAGGGATCCCTGGTCACAGAGAAAGGCTAGAGAGGGTGGAGCACACACGAATAAGCACAGGAGCACTTCCCCAAAGCCACTGGCTGGGGAAGTGAGTGGGGATGCATTTCATGAGTCTTTGAAACCAGCAGGGCTCAAAGACTGGAGTCTCAGAGGTCCCCAGGCTCTGCTGGGTTGGAGGTCTGAGGCCGGGGCCCTACCCCTGGGAGGAGGCAGACAAGCAACCCTGGGGCAGCCGGTGCAATCTGAGGATCACCTGTTCGTTCTTTTTGGAGCACATCTGTGGGAAATGGCACTACCTCTCTGGGAACAAAAGGACCTGTGGTTGCCATTTCCCTCCCCCTCCTCTCAACATGGGCTCAGACACCTGCTAAGGGCTGCTAACCAGGAGGCTGGCTGTTCAGGCTGCTCGCTTCAAAGAAAATGGCACTAAATACGTATCTATCGTAACTACTACATAATTACTCCGAATTAATGTAAACAGACGAAACACTGCAATCAAAAGACATAGGGTGTCATGACAGGGGTGTCCACTCTCACCACTGTTGTTTAACATAGTGTTGGAAGTCCTAGCATCAGCAATCAGACAACAAAAGGAAATAAAAGGCATCAGAATCAGCAAAGAGGTCAAACTTTCACTTTTCACAGATATCATGAAACTCTACATGGAAAACCTGATTGACTCCACCAGAAGCTTCTAGAACTGATCTATGAATTCAGTAAAGTTGCAGGATACAAAATCAATGTACAGAAATCAGTTGCATTCTTATACACCAAAAATGAAGCAACAGAAAGAGAAATCAAGAAACAGATCCCATTCACAATTGCAGGAAAAATCATAAAATACCTAGGAATAAACCTAACCAAAGATGTAAAAGACCTGTGTGCTGAAAACTATAGAAAACCTATGAAGAAAATTGAAGAAGACACAAAGAATTGGAAAAATATTCCATGCTCATGGATCAGAAGCATAAACATTGTGAAAATGTCATTATAACCCAGGCAATTTACACATCCAATGGAATCCCCATCAGAGTTGCACCAGCATTCTTCTCAAAGCTAGCACTATCTTAAAATTCATATGGAGCCACAAAAAACCCCGAATAGCCAAAGTAATATTGAAGAAGAAAACCAAAACGGGAGGCATCACAATCCCAGACTATGGCCTCTACAACAAAGCTGTCATCATCAAGACAGTAAGGTATTGGCACAAAAACAGATACATGGACCAATGGAACAGAATAGAGAGCCCAGAACTGGACCCACAAGTATATGGCCAATTAATCTTTGACAAAATAGGAAAGAGTATCCAATGGAAAAAAGATAACCTCTTTAATGGTGGTGTTGGGAGAGCTGGACAGCAACATGTAGAAGAATGAAATTAGACCACTTTCTTACACCATTCACAAAAATAAACTCAAAATGGATAAAGGACCTGAATGTGAGACAGGAAACCATAAAAACCCTAGAGGAGAAAGCAGGTAACAGCCTCCTTGACTTCAACCGCAGCAATTTCTTCTTTGACACATCCCCAGAGGCCAGGGAATCAAGAACAAAAATGAACTAGTGGCACCTCATCAAGATAAAAAGCTTCTGCACTGCAAAGGAAACAATCAAGAAAACTAATAGGCAACCAACAGAATGGGAAAAGATAGTGGCAAATGGGATATCAGATAAAGGGCTAGTATCCAAAATCTACAAGAAACTCACTAAACTCCATACCCGAAAAATGAATAATCCAGTCAAGAAATGGGCAGAAGACTTGAACAGATACTTCTCCAAAGAGGACATCCAGATGGCCAACAGGCACATGAAACGATGCTCAACCTCACTCATCATCAGGGAAATACAAATCAAAACCACACTGAGATACCACCTCACATCAGTTAGAGTGGCTAAAATGAACAAATCAAGAGACTATAGATGCTGGCGAGGGTGTGGAGAAATGGGCACCCTCCTACACTGTTGGTGGCAATGTAAACTGGTGCAGCTACTCTGGAAAACAGTGTGGAGGTTCCTCCAAAAAATATCAGTAGAACTCCTCTATGACCCAGCAATAGCACTGCTAGGGATTTACCCAAGGGATACAGAAGTGCTGATGCATAGGAGCACATGAACCCCAATGTTCATAGCGGCACTTTCTACAGTAGCCAAATCATGGAAAGAGCCTAAATGTCCATCACCTGCTGAATGGATCAAGAAGATGTGGTTTATATATACAATGAAGTACTACATAGCAATGAGAAAGAATGATATATGGCCATTTGTAGCAAAGTGGATGGACCTCGAGGGTGTCAGGCTAAGCAAAATAAGTCAGGCAGAGAAGGACAGATACCAAATGTTAGCACTCACAGGTCTAACAGGAAAAACTTAACAGAGGACCATAGGGAGGGGAAGGGGGAAAGAGAGTTGGGGAGAGAGAGGGACACAAATCATGAGAGACTATGGAATACTGAAAACGAACCAAGGGCTGAAGGGGGAGGGGGAGGGGGGAAGAGAGCAATGGTCATGGAGCGGCGCACTTGTGGGGAGAAGCACTGGGTGTTATATGGAAACCAATTTGACAACAAACTATTATTTTTTAAAAAAAGACATAGAGTTTCAGAATAGATTAAAAGAACAAGACCCGTCTATATGCTGCTTACAAGAGACTCATTTTAGACCTAAAGACACCTGCAGATTTAAAGTGAGCAGATGTAGTAACATTTATCATGCAAATATACACCAAAAGAATCCAGAGTAGCAATACTTAATACCAAGCAAACTAGATTTTAAACCAAAGACTGAAACAAGAGTGAAGAAGGCCACTATATCATATTAAAGGGGAACTATCCCATTAGATCTTACAATTCTAAATATTTCTGCCCTCAACTTGAAAGCACCCAAGTATATAAATCAATTAATAACAAACATAAAGAAACTCACTGATAATAATGCAATAATAGTAGAGAACTTTAACACCCCACTTACAGCAATGAAATCAACAGGGAACGATGGCTTTGAATGACATACTGTACACACAGATATTTTCAGAACATTTCATCCTGAAGCTGCAGAACAAAGACTCTCCTGGAGTGCACATGGAACAGTCTCCAGAATAGGTCATATACTGGGACACAAATTAGCCGTCAACAAGTACAAAAAGTTTGAGATCATACTATGATTATTCTTAAACTACAAAACTATGAAACTTGAAATCAACCACAAGAAAAAATTGGGAAAGACCAGAAATACTTGGAGGCTAAAGAATATCCTACTAAAGAATGAATGGGTCAATCAGAACATTAAAGAAGAAACTAAAAAAAACAAAACAAAACAAAACATGGAGACAAAATGAAAATGAAAACAAAATGGTCCAAAATCGAATGAAAGAGGAAAAATCACAGAATTCACAAATACAAGCAATTATAAGAGAATATTCTGAAAAATTATATGCCAACAAACTGGGCAATCTGTAAGAAATGGATAAATTCTTATAAATATGTAAACTACCAAAACTGAAACAAGAAAAAACAGAAAACTTTGAATAGACTAATAACCAGCAAAGAAATTAAATCAGTAATCAAAAATCTCCCAACAAAAGTCCAGGGCCAGGTTTCTTCAGAGGGCATTCTACAAAACATTTAAAGAAGAGTTAATACCTATTCTTCTCAAACTGTTAAAAAAAAAAAAAGAAAAGAAAAGAAAAAGGAAATCGAAGGAAAACGTCCAGACTCACTCTATGAGGACAGCATTACCTGAATCCAAAACCTGACAGACTCTACTAAAAAAAGAGAACTACAGGCCAATATTCCTGATGAACATGGATGCAAAAATTCTCAACAAAATACTAGCAAGTTGAATCCAACACTATATTAAAAGAATTATCACCAAGATCAAATGGAATTTATTCATGGCTTGCAAGGCTGGTTCAGTATCCGCAAATCAATCAGTATAATTACCACATTAATAAAAGAAAGGATAAGAACCATATGATCCTCTCAAAAGATATAGAAAAGGCATTTGACAAAATTCAATATCCATTCATGATAAAATCCCTCAACAAAGTAGGGACAAATGGAGCACACTCAACATCATAACGGCCATGTATGAAAAACCCACAGCTAATATCATGCTGGGAAAGTCGGGACACACGGAGAGCTTTTCCTCTCTAGTCAGGAACAAGATAGGGATGTCCCCTCTCACCACTGTTATTTAATATCGTACTGGAAGTCCTAGCCTCAGCAATCAGAAAATAAAAAGAAATAAAAGGCATCCAAGTCAGCAAGGAAGAAGTCAAAGTTTCACTTCTTGCAGATGTCATGATCTTCTATATAGAAAACCCAAAAGATTCCACACACACACACAAAATGTTAGAACTGATACACAAATTCAGTAAAGCCACAGGATACAAAATCAATGTGCAGAAATCTGTTGCGATTCCATACACCAATAACAAACCAGCAGAAAGAGATTAAGGAAACAACCTCATTTACAATTCCACCCCAAATAATAAGATAACTACAAATAAACCCAACCAAAAATGTGAAGGACCTATAATCTGAAAACTATAAACACTTATGAAAGAAACTGAAGAAGACGCAAAGATATGGAAAGACACTCCATACCCATGGACTGGAAGAACAAATATCACTCAAAAGTCTATCCTAGCCAAAGCAATCTATGCATTTAATGCAATCCCTATCAAGATACCAACAGCATGTTTCACAAAGTTAGAACAAGCAATCCAAAAACTTGTATGGAACCACAAAAGACCTTGAATACCCAAAGCAATCTTGAAGAAAAGCAAAGCTGGAGGTATTATAATTCTGGACTTCAAGTTATAGTATAAAACAGTATGGTACCGGCACAAAATAGACACATAGATCAATAGAACAGAATAGAAAACCCACAACTATACAGTCAATTAATCTTTGATAATTCAGGAAAGAATATCCAGTGGTAAAAAGGTAGGCTCCTCAACAAATGGTGCAGGGAAAGGTGGACAGCAACATGCAAAAGAATGAAACTGGACCGCTCTCTTAAACCACACACAAAAATAAATTCAAAATGGATGAAAGACCTAAATGTAAGACCTGAAACCATAAAAATCCTAGGAAAAAGCCAGGCAGTAACTTCTCTGACACAGGCCATAGCACCTTTTTTCTAGATCTGTATCCTGAAGCAAGGGAAACAAAAGCAAAAATAAACTCCTGGGAGTGCATCAAGATAAGAGCTTCTGCACAGCAAAGACAACAATCAACAAAACTGAAAGGTAACCTATGGAATGTGATGAAATCATTGCAAATGACATATCTGATAAAGGGTTAGCAAGAATCCAAAATATATAAAGAGTCAAAAACTGCTAGACATCGAAACAAATATGACCCGTAATTAATAAAAAATAAGGCAGATCTAGAAACGACACCAAAGCTGTAATTCTCAGATGAACATCTTGAAATAGCTATTGTAAATACACTTGGTGATTTAAAAGGAAAGATGGACATAAAAATAACATAAGAAATTTTAATAGAAAAATATAAACTATAAAAAAGAACCAGATGGAAATTCTAGAGGTGAAAATATAGCATAACTAAATAGAAAATGATTTGATGGGCTCACAACAGATTATATTCAGAAGAAAAGATAGGTGGATTTGAAGACAAGTCAATGGCAAGTATCCACACTGAATCATAAAATATACAGAAGAAAACTAAAAATAGTCTCAGTAGCTTCTGTAACACTAACAAGCAGGCTAGCACACATGCAACTGGAGTTACAAAAGAAACGGAGAAAGGAAAAGATTGGGTAGGAAAAATATCTGAATAATGGTTGAAATTTTTCCAACCTTGATGAAAAATACCAACCCACAGAGCCATAAGGCACAATTAAATTGAAGCAAGATAAATACAAAAGAACCCAAATTATCATAGTCAGATTTTTGTAAACCAGGAAAATGGACAAACAAATGATGGTATGTTGGTGTAATGAATACTGCTTAACAATAAGAAGGCGTCACTGATACATTCAACATGCCTGAGCCTCCAAATCCTGAGGTCGGATGAAAAGTGCAGGCACAAGAACAGACGCTACGTCCATTTATATGAAATTATAAAACACACAACACTAATATATGTTGCTAGAAATCAACATAGTGGGCCCCTCATTAGGAATGAAGAGTAGAGATTGACTAGAAAAGTCACAAGTGAGCTTGTTCTCTATCTGGGTAAGGAAAATGAATGCATTTGCCAAAACCTCATCAAACCATATCCTTAATGTCTGTGCATTTCTCTGTGTTCTGATACATCAATTTAAAAACAAAAGGGTTGGATGCTGATTGGTGCCACTTACTACTACGTCCATGGAGAAACAGAATAGTCAGAGTTTTTGTTTTTTTTAAGTTCATAAATTCAGGCAGTCCTCTGCTGGATTTTATTTCTGTATCCTGTAAGATAGGACTGAGGTATGTTATTTTATTTTTCCAAAATTGTCATCCTTTATTTACCTGAAAAATGTCTAGAGTTATTTTTAAATACCAGATTTATAATCTGCATTGTTCTCAGACCTCCTATGTAAGAACTGCTTGTTTGAATTTCCCTTTTCCCAATCCATAGAAATAAGAGTATTAGGACATATTTTTGCATTGTTTAGAACTGCCTGAGAAGGTGGGGGTAGGATCCAGTGTACCAGTGTGTGGAAAGGTTGGGCTTGTCTTGGAGGATGAAGAGTTTGCCCTCTGAAACAAGGGGGAATGCAAAGTCTGGGCCCAAATAAAAATAGACAGGAAGAGGTGGTGGGAGCTTATCATTTTCTGCTGACTGCTTTCTATTTCCAGCGCAATAGGAAGCAAGGCAGAGAGTGAGACAGGCAAGGCGGTGTTGCAGATTTGGGAAGAGGGGTAAGGTGTGAAATATTCACCTAAGAGAATGAAAGAGTGAATGGAGCAGGAAACATAACAGGACTTTTAAGGAGCACCGGGGGCCATTTAAGATTCACGGTCATGAATGTAGAGTGAGGAAAAGTGACGGCGCAGACATAGAGGAGGCAGAAAATTGACTTTTAAGAGGTTTATAACTTGCCCACTTGAGTTCCATGAATCATAAGAGCAAAGAGTTTGAGAGCAGATGGAAAGTAACCCAAACAATGACAGATATGGTTCTACAGTAACACCGTATTAAGGAGAAAGGAGGACGTGAGTTTCTCCAGCAGCACGGTTATTACCCCTGCCGTCACCACCGCCACCACCACCGCCATCAGGAGTGGGAGTGGCCGTCTCTGGCCGCAAGCTGAGGTGTGCAGGAGCCATAGCTTCCTCTGTTTTCCTAAAACTTAATACTTTAAGCCTCTGCTGCTTCATGAATTCCCTATTCTCTTTCTTGAAGTTGGTCTAAGTGCGTGGGGACTTGCATCGTGCGAAAGTTCGGAGGGTGGAAGGCATCTGATCAGAGTTGTCTATGCTGGCAACTTCTGAGGGGCTCCTGTTCCCTCCTGGTCTCTGAACATGCATCCATGCGGTCCCTCTGGCTTCCTTATTCCTAACCACTAGTCTCTCCTACCCCCTCTCTGGGCTGAGAAAACACTGTGACAGGTCACAGGCATCCTCTGGCTAGACTCACCAAATAATCACTTCTTAGATCTTACCCAGAAAGAGACTATTAATCTTTCATTAACTCTATTACACTTGCCCTAGGAGACTGAATATACAAACAGACAATGGCCAGGCCATATATTAAAAATAGAACTCTGACTCACAACCTGCAGCAGCCTTCCCAGGAAACCAACTCCTTGTCTACAATAAACATTTATCCCAGAAGAAAGCCTGCTTTAAGTCAGACTTCTAGAAAACCAGACTGCTATCTCTAGTAGCTTTCAGGAAGCAGGCCCGTGACTTCTGTAACAATCAGACCAGAATGGCCAGGACTTGATGAATAAGTGACAGCTTCCCTAATTGTCCTCCCTCCTTCTAACTTCCAACCAATGAGAGAAAGCCAATATGCTCCCCTAAGCACACACAGTGGGTCCTGCCTCTAGTCGGCCACATTCAGCCTCCGCATGTCCACAGCCTCCACACAGGTCCCACCTGAAGCCATCCCCTCTCTCCCCATGAAGCCTTCCTACTCCCCTGTCTACTTTTGAGTCTCTCCTAAAACTCAAGTGACCACGGATGACTCCCTTGCTCTAGCAAGCTCTGAATAGCCTCTGCTTTTCTCATTTGGTTAGTGTTCATTTATTTCCACAATCCTGAATGCATACCATGAGGTTTCTGGAGCAGAATATATTAACTATTATTTACTTACTAGCAAACAATAATCATGTGGTTCCCCAGGGCCCCCTTAGGCAATGAGATAAAAGTGGAGTTTACCCTACTCTTTTGAACCTGTATTATGGGCAAGGATGCAAAACTACTGATTTAGACATTTAAACACAAGCTGCTCTTCTCCCCTCCTGAAAAGAAGGAGAAACCCCTTGGAAAGGATCCTGAGTTACTATTCTAACCATTTGCAATGTAAATAAACCTTTCTAGGGTAACAGTAAGACCACTGTCTACAGTTTTACAAGCCAGGATGACCCCATGTTCCCAGGTTTCAGTAAGATTTCCTCAGAACTCCGAAGTGTGCAGAGACATAAAAATATTTTCCATAAAGCCCCTCAAACCCTCAAACCTATCTGGGGTTTCTGCCATCCTCCACTGGGGAGAACAGCCCCCATGCCCACCCTCCTGAGCTTTCTCAGGGACCTCCCAGCGTACAAGCTCTCTTCACTTCTCTCTGGAATCTTTACTCACATAGACTGAAGACCCCCCTCACGTCTCGTGGGCGGGGAGCGGTGCTGATGTCCTGTCATCCAGCACTGGCCAGGCTCTTGTCTTGACTGACCCACGAAGTCTTTCCTTTGTTGATGCCTGAGCACTTGGCCTTGGAAACACAAATATCAGGAAGAGTCCTCTGTCTTTTTGCTAAACCACCTCTTCCCAAGGCGTGCAGTGTTCTCATAGCCCCCACCACGGGGACCAGACAGCCGGTAAAATAGGCTATTTGGAGGAGGAGTGTTGGGAAGTCCCACCTATTCCCACCAGGCAAGGTTAGTGGCTCTCCCAGACACGTCTCCTCCTATCCACAAGCTCAGTGTTGCCTTCATTAAAAAATGAGCTTATTCATATTTGAAAATCATAAAGATTGGCAAAAATCACACCACCAGTAATAACTTCTGGAAAAATGTTGATACCTAGCTTTTTACACCTTCTACGGTCAGTACATGGAAGTCACTCAGCACCATAAACTTGGCACATACATCCTGCCCCCCACCCTACAAGACCCTATCCCAGGAATGCTCTTTTCCTTCAAGCTAGACCACCTGCAGTCCTGAGCCCAAGCTCAGGCTCCTTGCTAGGGCCCAGACCCCACCTTCCCCTGTGAACTCTGGAGCCTGAATGCCCCTACCTCTTGCTGTGAAATGCACAGCAAACTGCATTGTGTTTCTTCTCTGTGCTCCCCACTAGGCCTGTCTCCCATGTAAATTCTTTTCTCCTGGAGGTCGACAGCTGTCACATTTGTCTTGGGCTTATATTTGGGAACATGAGTGTTCAATAAATACCACTGAATAAATCCAGTTTTCCTAATGAGCATTTGTGTGTAATTTTTACCTGGAAATGTTGGGGGTGGGGAGTGGCTTTAAACCACAGGTATGTTTCCCTTAAAGTGAGTATAGAAAAATGTTTCCAACTGAAAGCTTAAAATTAAAATGCATCTCAGTCACAACCGAAACCATGTCCTAAGATTGGATGCCTCCTTAGGATTCCCCAGGATAAATGGTTAAAAATGTAAATTCTGGGAGTTCCTAATAGGGCGGCCCCCGGAAGGGGTTGGGTGATCCATAAGCAATTTTTCTAGCCACCTGTCAGGGTAAGACCAGCTTGCAGCCTCAGCTGATAGAGAACATAGAGCAGTTTTGTCCTCTCCTACAGATGAGACGCCTTCCGTGGATTTGTTTCGCCGAAGGGTGGGACCCACAACAGAGATGCAAAGGGGAGAAAAGGACATGTGCGTGTGTACTTGTTTAATTGTTCCATTTGTAGTGTTCTCAGTAGACCGAAGCTGGAATTCGGCTCTACTTTGATGCCGCACACGCCCGCGCAAACACACACACACACACACACACACACACACACACACCTTCTTTTGAGGGCTGGCTGGAGTGAGCAGATATTTGTAACTAGATATCCCAGGCCCTGCTCTAAAAGTGACCATTCCACCCCACAAGGAAGCTCGCAGAAACACCTAACAGCCCTGATCCCAGCCCTCAGGGGCTCCACGAGACAGGAATGAGGAAAACTCTGAACTAACTCTTCTCTGTCTCTCCCCAGGCCCTCAACGGCTTCCTCATGGCAGTTACAGAAGATGGCCATGTTTTCTACGTCTCTCCCACAGTCCAGGACTACTTGGGATTTCATCAAGTGAGTGGTTTTGTTTTTCAGTTGAAGAGTCTGGCAAATCTAGGGGGTGAGACATGGCCATGTAACGCTTGTCTACACGAGACTGTAATGGAATTTCGAAGATCTGGATCTCCATCTCAGTCCCACACATGTATATCATGTCTTTGACTGAGCCTTCCCAGAGCACTGGTTTCTTCATCCAGTGGGAGGCATAGTAGCCCAGATCCTCTGAGAAACAGATGCCAAGGCAAGATGAGATGAGCAAGAGATTCCTCAGGAGAAAATCCTGAGAGGACCCAAGAGGGAGCAGGGGTTGGGGACAGCAGGTCTGACCCTTGGGCAAGAGACCACGAAGTAATGGGGGTGGTGGAAGAGTCTTCTACTGCAGTACAGGGCCAATGGGACACCCTCAATCCAAAGTCACCCGCAGACAAGCTCCCCTACTCCCAGGAACAGGCCTGCCTTGGTGTCCCTGCCATGCTCAGCCCCTGGCTAGGGGCAAGCTGTAGGAATTGTGGCCCCAAACAAACAAGTGGTACATCAAAGAGGGGCAACCTTACATGAACCTCAGTCAGAAATCTAAGAGGCACATTGTCATGGCCATCACACTCACTTCTTGTGGGGCACAAGTCTACTCCTCCACCAGGGTTTGGGGAGCAAATCCTCCTTGGTTCCCATGAGCCTCTCTCCCTGGGGGGACCTCAAAAAAGAGGTAAGTGGGACAAACTCCAGCTGGTCTCAAGGTAGCACCTGGCACTCCTCTGCTCTCCATTCTGAATTCCGTTCACCCTTAGCCATCACCTCAGCACATCTGGATGGGGGCTTCGCTGGGGGGGATACAAACCCTCACTCCTGAGAGGTCCGAGTCCAGGAATCCAGTGCCATCATGGTCCTCACCTCAGAGTGAATGTCTCTGGGGGCCAGATAATACATGAGGGGCCAGCTAAAGTCTGGCTCGCAGCAAACCCGCATAGTTCCAGGACCCACCTGGACACCGGCAGGGCTTGTGCCAGTGCCCTGCTCGCCGAGTGTGCCGTGCAGTGTAGGGGCTCGTAAACTGCCACAGCAGCAGAAGGGTTCTGAACTCAAGGCAACAGGAAGACTCAAAATCCCTCCGTGCCCTCCTCACACACTCCCGCGCGCACCTTGCACTGACGGAGCGCAGCATACGCCACCCCAGCTCTGGACTGTACCCCTGTCTCGTGATGAAAAGACATTTGCTGAGAAGTTTTACAGTCATTTCACCCTTCCTTTAGAAAAAATGTCAGTGCCATTATGCTGTATCTGGTTTTCAGCTGAGAATCTGAGTTTGATTTGTCAAAGACAGACCTGAGGCCTGAGCGCTTGCCACACCCACGCCGTCAGCTTTCTACCTCCTTGCCTTGCTGAGGACAAACGTGATGTGAGGGAGGGTTCAGAGAGAGGGACGCTTATAAAAAAGAGCTTCCAAAAGAAAGAAAGAGAAAAAAACTTGGCTCGAGCCCTTCCTATCAGAGAAATGCAATGGGATTCTCTGTGCAGTGCGGCCAGGGGAGGCGGCGCTGCCCCGCCCCGCTGCCATGCCTTTCCGCTGCAGAACCTCCAGGGGCAGCGACCAGAGGTGCAGACAGAATGACAGCGACGTGGGTGAGCAGGAGAGAAGTCTGCGGCCTCGGCCTCTGCGCACAGCTCTCCTGCACCAGCGCTGCGTGTGGCTTTTACAGTTCACCCAGGGAGAGCAGAGAGCACAGGCGTGTTGGGTGCTGGGCAGTCAGAGCCCCGCTGCATTCCTCCACGGTTCGGTTCTGTTTTGCCCTGGTGGCTCCCGGAAGCCTGCCTCCCTTGGCCTCAGCCCCCATGCTGCCATCTCTGTTATTTCCCCTCCAGTCTTCATGCCACAGGCCCTTCCCCTCCTTCCAGCCAGGAGACCGTACAGTGTCTTTGTCCTTTCACAGGTTAAACCAGACCCTTGTAAATATTTATCACCATGCCACATGCTGGGGTGGATATGCTCCTGAAAAATTGCTTTTCCCAGAACTTACTGCAGAAAATGATTATAGACAACAGGTTCCTAAAGATTATGCCGTATGTGGGTTCAGGGAAGCAGGGGGAAGACTGAGGAAGAATAACTTATTTGAGATAGAATTTGGGTCAGCAAAACTTTTTATTGCTGACAGAAAACTTTCAGCTGCACGTAATTCCTCTCAGAAGATTAGGAAGAATCCCAAAGCATACTCAAACAACTAGAGGCAACAGTAGAGAAACTCATTAAAATTTTTTAATGTTTGTTTTTGAGAGAGAGAAAGGGGGGAGAGAGAGGGAGAGATAGAGAGGGAGAGAGAGAATGAGTGGGAGAGGGGCAGAGAGAGAGGGAGACACACAATCTGAAGCAGGCTGCAGGCGCCGCGCTGTCGGCACAGAGCTGGATGCGGGGCTCGAACCCATGAATCATGAAATCATGACCTGAGCTGAAGTTGGATGCTTAACTGACTGAGCCACCCAGACACCCTGACTCATTACATTTTTAAAATTAAACCTGCTTAATTGACAAGGGATACAGTAAGATTTCTCAAGGCAAACGGGTCTGAAGACAATTTAACATTCTCTTTAGGTGTAAAATGTTTTTACCAAATCTGTATGAGGATAGGATATCTTAAATTTTGTTCACATTCAAGTCACTACATTGCCAAACCTGTTACCTTTTTATTTTTAATTTTTTTAATGTTTTAAATTTATTTTTGAGAGACAGAGAGAGACAGTGTGAGCAGGGAAGAGTCAGAAAGAGAGGGAGAGACAGAATCTGAAGCAGGCTCCAGGCTCAGAGCTGTCGGCACAGAGCCTATGCGGGGCTTGAATCCACTAACTGTGAGATCATGACCTGAGCCGAAGCCGGACGCTTAACCGACTGAGCCACCCAGGCGCCCCTGTTTCCTTTTTTTAAAAATGTTTCCTTATTTATTTTGAGACAGAGAGGGAACAAGCAGGGGAGGGACAGAGAAAGAGAGAGAGAGAATCCCAAGCAGGCCTCACATTCAGCATGGAGCCCAACATGGGGCTTGGGTCTCCCACGACTGTGAGAGCACGCCCTGAGCTGAGGTCAAGAGTCAGACACTCGACCGCCTGAGCCCCCCGCTCCCGGCGCCCGGAGTCAGTTTCTTTCGGGATTACATTAGCAGTTATCTTCACTCATCCCCTTCAGCAAATGACAGAACAAACTCGGCTCTCCCTGGAATTGAGAATTTTGTTCTAATCCAGTTTAATTTTGTTATCCAGAAGATCTTATAACTGACTTCCCAGGAAACCCAACATTCCCCCACAGAGCTTTAAACCAGGGCTACTGAGTAGCTTCCAAAGGGTACCCCCACCTCAGACATCTCCCTGCTAATGATTTGTGGCTTGTCTGCCGGGAAATCATTCTTCCCTTGGCCCCAAGCACTGCCACTCTTTTCAAGACACAATACAGACATGGCCTCCAACATCATGGGAGCGCCCACCCAGATGCTTTCTGAGTCTGGGGGCAGCAGCAGCCTGAGAAGATGGCTGTGCAAAATCAGAGGTGGAAAACAGGAACAGTGTGCACCAGCCACCATCAGGATGGGGGAGAGGGGGACAAGAACAGGTGAGTCCAGGGTGCCTGGAAGGATCAGAGGTGCTAGACATGACTTAGGGACCCTGGAGGGGAACAGGTCATACCTGGCCTCAGGAAGACAAGAAGCATCCCCTGGAGTGTGACACTGCCCCTTGATCTTTGCAGTCAGACGTCATCTATCAGAGTGTGTTCGAGCTGATCCACAAGGAGGACAGAGCCATGTTCCAGAGCCAGTTTCTCTGGCCTCCAGACGCAGCACCTGTCAGCGGAGAGGGGACGCAGGACACCCGCTGTAAGGGACCCGGGCTTGGGGGGGAAGGGAAGGCAAAATCCAAAATCAATCCTGCTCCTGTGTTTCAACCCTTATAGTCCATGAGGAGGAAATGAGACAAGGAAGTCGGGCTTTCTCAGCTCAAATGTCTATTTCATCAAGCCCTGATGGAGCGCTCACTACGTCCCAGGCGTGTGAGGGGCGGGCAGAGGAAGGGCTGCAGCCAGGAATCGGGCAGTGTGTGTTGGCACAGGAAGCATCTTTCAGAACCCTCTCAGATCTGTGACCTCATCTGATCCTCCTAGAAAGTGGAAAATATGTCCGAGGCGTGAGTACCTGTTGATTTTACTACCAGGAGGACGCAGGGAGGGGCTCTGGTTCACTGATGTAGTCCCAGTGCCTGCAGCAGCGTAGGAGACGAGCATTAGCTGACGAACAAATGAACGTTCAGAAGGAGGGAGTGATGCTCGCCCAGATGGACGTGACTGGTGAGCGAGGAGACTCGGGCTGGAGGAAAGCCTGCTCGCCCAGGCACGCGCGTCCTCTGAACGACGGTCAAGCTGGCAGGGACTCATATTTGTGTATCCAGTGAGTATACAAGTTAGGTGGCCATTATGGCCGTAACGTGTTACTCTGCCAACTGGTGGGATACCACAGGCAAAAGACAATATTGTCACTTACAAGGAAATGCCATTTTGAAACCCAGATACAGGACCCCCCTTGCAAGGATTTAAAGTGCATTTAATACATCCATAGAAGATGCAAAGAAAGATTCTTCCCTGTTCTGTTATGAAGGATGGTTAGGAAAAAAATACTCAAAAAACAGAGATTTCAATTAGGAAAAAAATAAATCCAATTGCCAGTGCACACTAACGATATCCTTTTTGTAGGTAACCAAAATTATAAAGCACGAATAACGTCACAGGACTGACTATAATATATGGTGTGTAACTTCGTAAGACACAGCTTTAACTCAGTTCGGCTTTGGCTGCTAGGATTTTAGTCCATTTGTCTTCAAAGCCTGCTCCTACTTCAGACCTTTTGCACAAGGCTCTGCCATAACTAACCATAAATCCAGCAGAGTAAATGTACTTATCACAAAATAGGACTTCACTTTTTTCTTTCCCGTAAGATTATCAGCTCATTGAAGAACCCTGTCCTCAGCATTGACCTTGGCACCTCTGTGCGGGTTCTGTGTCTCCACCCCTGTCCATGGAGACTGGCTAGGATCAAAAGAGAAAGGAGCAGAAGTGCGAAGCTCAGACTTTTGTACACTGCCTGACACTGTCAAGTTATGTCCTTAACAGTGGATACTCTGGAATTTTGCATATAACTTCACGTTTTTCAATATTTTTTATACCCTTATACCTCTGTAGTAGCAGAAAGCATATAACAGTCTACCTACGTATTTGTAAATATATGCATAATTTTTTCAAACTACAAGTAGAATTTTAATTCAGTGCTATAAAAAAGGCAGAAAAACATCTGAAGACCACCCAGTGAATCCAATTTCAAGTTGATGTGTGCTTTCTACATGTGTGTATATGTTCTAACATTTATTGAGGGAGTCCCATGTGCCAGGAACTGTGCTAGGGGTTTTATTAAAGGAGATTACAAAAGTGTAAAATTTATCGGATCATAAACCCGCCTTTGTTCCTCCCTAGCCTGCTACACTTTTATTCTGCAGAAGGATAGAGTCTAGACAAATCAATTTTCATGTGACAAAGGGAAAACCATCAGCACAACTATAATCAGACTTATAGCAAAAGTTAACAAATTTGGTTTTTGCATCTTTGACTTTCTAGTAAAGCTTCAATGGTACTTTTGTATTTGACCCAGAACTTTGGTTCTTTCTTTATTATCCTTTGCAAAGAATACAACCCCAAGGACAGGGAAGAGAGCAAGCTGAACCAGCACTCCCAAACAAGGGAAAGTGGCCTCCCTTCTTATGGATAAGTGGAGCGGGGCAGTGCAGGTGCAAGAAACAGCAGGAGTGCAAAGTCCCTGAGGCGGAAGTGCACTTAGCATGGAGGAGGAATGACAAGGAGGCCACTGCGAAGGCCTCAGAGAGTTAATGGGAAACTGGCAGGTGACTGCGTGGGAATGGGGTGCCGGGGGGAAGCAGACCTGGCAGGCCGCTATAGACTTCGAAGTAGGAAGGCACTGCAGAGTTCTAAACAGAAAGTTGACATGATCTGACCTATATTTTAAAGTTACTCTGGCTACTAGGAGAGCAGACTAGAGGGGCAGGGGTGGAAGCAGGTAGAAGGCTATGGCAAAGTTAAAATAAGAAAAAATGATGAGAGCCAATTTATATAGAGGTTAAAATGTGCCAAGCACTATTCCAAGTGCTTTACATAATAAATGTAGTTCTCATAATAACTTTACTTAAAGTCAGGTAAGAAACTCGGGCCAATGGTGATGTTAAATAACCTGCCCAGGTTCACACAACCCCTCTGGGTTCAGGGTACATGCTGTTCTCCCATCCAAGTACTAAGTACTAACCAGGCCCGACCCTGCTTAGCTTCCGGGATCAGACGAGAACAGGCGCGTTCAGGGTGGTCTGGCCGTAGACTACATGCTGTTCTCAACCTAGATGGTCTGTCCAGCTGATAATGAGAGACTGGCCAGCACAGCAGAAGTAGAAGTGATGAGAAGCGGTTGGCTCTAAGGTGTATTTCAACAGCAGAGCAAACAGGGTTCCTGGATACATATGTACAGCATCTCATTTTTAACTTGATCCTCGTGACACTGCAAGGCATGGAAGCAGACAGGGTACTGGCGTCATCTGATGAATGTGAAAGCCAGCTTGAGTGCGTCATCAAGGTCATCCTAACAGGAAAGGCCAAGGTCACTGGGCCACAGGGCTTGTGACTCCACATTCTCTCCACCCCCCAGCTTCTTCCAAAACTATAGATATTTTGGTTCTGTGATGAAGAGTATTCTGGTAGAGCTTCCTCATTTGTCTGTCTTCCCAGCTCTGCCTGGAGAGAACTTTCTCTCACGTAGTGGCACCCCCACTGACAGCCTGCAGCATCAGCTCTTGGAAGACCCCTCCTATCTGGAAAGAAGTTTTGTCTGTCGGTTCCGCTGCCTACTGGACAACTCTTCCGGGTTTCTGGTAATCACACTAACCTTACAGGCTCAGGAACTTCCTACAACAATGGCTCTGCTCAGATGGAACACTGTCTAAGGGGTGAGCCAGGCTTCCTTCCCATCCCAGGAAAGGCACCCTGGCCTTCAGCTCACTGCTATTTCAGAATACCAGACTGTCTTTTGAACATTCCTCTGCCTGGTTAAGATATGGGATATGTTTACTTCGCATTCAGTTACCCCTGTTACCTACAGTACACTCCTAAGTGGAAATCCCTGGTGAACTCAGGTGGTTAACATACACCTTTTTCACCACCCCCCAAATCAGCTAAAAGTGCCTATCAATTCCTGGAATTGTGTACCCTCTCACAGCTCAGTCTATTCTGCAGCTCTATGGAAAAGGCTGTATGGGTCAAGGATCCGAGGGAGGATGGGGAGGCCATGAAAAGCGATCAGGGCCAGATGGGCAGAGCAAAATGAGCAGGCTCCAAGCCTGCACAAACCTATACTGAGGAGTCCTACCTGTTCATCGACAAGGAAGATACTGGACCCTCTGAGTTCCATAAAGGGAAAGTTCTATCAACTGTTTTAGCTACTTAGCATCCTCTTCTCTTTTCTCATTACACTTGGGGTCTGCTTTTTCTAGGAGCTGAATTTCCACGGCCATCTTAAATTCCTCCCTGGGCAGAACAAGAGGTCAGAAGATGGCATCCTCGTGTCTCCTCAACTCACCCTGTTTGCCATTGCAACGCCTCGCCAGCCACTCACCATCCTGGAGCTCCAAAACAAAACACTTCTCTTCCAAACAAAACACAAATTGGATTTCACACCTATAGCCTGTGATTCCAGGTACATCCCTCTGACCAGAAATTGTGACTCCGAGGGTACCAAGAGTGCTCGAAGGCTAGTTAGGGCCCAAATCCTGAGTCTAGAACCAAAGACAAGCCAAGAACAATTGGCCAATCCTGTCCGAACAGGTTCTATGATGTTAGTTAAAAAGATGCTGCTTATGGGGGTAGCGTAACAAACCTTCCACGTAGGAACAGGGGGATTAGGTTACTGTGATGCAGACAGCGAACGCTTAGTGATACTTTTCTCCCTCTCAGAGACTTCTAGTAACTAATCATCGTGAACCCCCAAATCCCACTATGAAAAATCTAATTTAGTTGGGTTTGGCCCAACTTTCCCCAAATTTTGACCAGTGAACCTTTCTTGGGGAAATCCATTAACATGCCCCTTAGAACACATTCTAGACAGCGCTGGTGTAGGAGCAAGTGATTCAATGGATTGTTACCACTATAACATGCGCGTTTTATTTCATACTCAAAGGCTGGTCCTTAGCATGCTGGGAAATCCCAGGCCCTCCGAGGAGAGCTGGGGGGCGGCTCCCTAAAAGTTCCCCTGTCCTCCCGCATGCGTAGTTTTCGGGGCCCACGGAAGCCCAGGCTCGCGCAGCAGGTTGGGTTACCGGTGTGGTAGGCGTGTCCGCGCGGAGGCCTCGGGAAAGGTCCCGCGGCAGCCCTG
>PJEM01012255.1:0-48200 GCA_004023845.1 Helogale parvula | reverse complement strand
GACCACCAATCGTTGTGCATAAAGTACATCTATGGAAGGCTTGCTCCAATGAACTTGAGATGATAAGAGAGTTCTTCCACTGGAAAATTGTTTAGACATGCTGAGGAACACTTAAAAATTTTTTTTAATGTTTTTTATTTATTTTTTAGAGACAGAGAGAGACAGCGTGAGCAGGGGAGGGTCAGAGAGAGAGGGAGACACAGAATCTGAAGCAGGCTCTAGGCTGTGAGCTAGATGTCAGCACAGAGCCCAATGTGGGGCTGAACCCATGAACTGTGAGATCATAACCTGAGCCGAAGCCAGAAGCCAGATGCTTAACTGACTGAGCCACCCAGGTGCCCCGAGGAACACTTTTAATATATCTGTTGTGTTCTGGATTTATTTATTTTGACCTGAGTGACCAATTACATGGTAATGCCTCTTTAGGTTTGTAATTCAAACTGAGAGAGAGAGAGAAAGAAAGAAAGAGAAAGAGACTAAGTTTACCCACACATTTACCTCCTGACTCCAGTTAAGTCCTTGTGGCTGTAAAAGATGTCCAAAAATAAAATGACTATGTGAGTAAAAAGTAAAGAAGGATCCAGGATGAATGTGATCATCGCATTAAAGAAGTAAACTAAATTCTTAGTTCGTGACTGATTCAGAGAGTAAGGGTCAACATCCATCCTTTGGCCAAATATTGGCACCTAAAAAGTTGAATTCATAATATTATTCCCCTGTTTCAATGATTTAGCCTCAGAGAGAACGAAATCCTGCAGCTATGCTCATTCATACTACTGTACACACACACGCGCGCGTACAGACACATATTTTACAAATACAAATGCAAGTATGAATGAGGTCGTCAGGTTCACTTATTCATGACAGGTAGGGTGCTACAGGTATTCTATGTCTATAGTAGTGAGTGTCACAGATAGTGTCTTTTGAAACTTATAGTCTGGAAGACTCAACTCTCAGGAAAATGAAGGGCAAGATTTTTGAGCTCACTTTGATACTTCTACTTTTTTTTTTTTTGAGTTTACTTATTTATTTTGAAAGAGAATGAGAGAGAGAGCATGAGAAAGAGCGGGGCAGAAAGAGAGAAAAAAAGAATGAGACTCTCAAGTAGGCTCCACACTGTCAGCCCAGAGCCCAACATGGGGCTCGAACTTACAAACCTTGAGATTGTGACCTGGACAGAAATCAAGAGTTGGATGTTTACCTGACTGAGCCACCTTGGTGCCCTGATTTTTCTACTTTTAAACCCATAAACTTAGGGGGGAGAGAAACCAACCGCATGTCCATATTTCTCTTAGAGTTTCAGAATATAAGTATTTCCTGGGATTGAAAACTCTTTAATATTAAATTTAAAATGATTATGGTTAAGCTTTTCTTTCACTATTAAAAATATTTTCATTTTTACGTGTGTTTGTTACCTTAATTGAATATTCACAGATGTATTTTAGGAACCCATCAAGAGCTCAACTTCTGTATTTCAGAAATCATCAAACAACCATATTTAATAATTTTTGTTTCAGAAAAACATATTGGTAGCAATGTTGACATTCATTCATTCGTTCATAAATAAGTTACTGTGTGCTGAGCGGTGTGCTGGGGGCAGATAGAAAGGAGAATTAAACATAAGGAGAAGGATGTCATAAACTAAGCTGCAATGATTAGAATGAGTCTCATCAGAAGGAAATCAAGGAGAGCGAGGACATCCCGTTCATAGTAATGGGGTCTGGCTGATAGAATCTCAGATTGAATTCTTGACTCAGAGAGTAATCAATACACAATGATGTGAAGTGGGATGTGCATCAAATAAGAAAGAATGTGTGAAATGGCTGAAGTGAACAATTCAGCGTGTGACTTGTCTGAATTCTGCAGGTAATAGGTGGAAGATATTCCAATTGATTTCAACCAACCATGAGAGACCATGAAATAGGAAAAATATTTAAGTCAGCAAGGTTAAACAGATTCCCTGTGTCCCACCAAGAGGCAGTTACTTTATCTTTATAATTAAAAAAAGAACTTTGGGCATTTATGTAGCAACTCTTACGTTATCTGTTACTGGGGGAAAAAAATCCAGCAAAATTCTGTAAAGAGCAAATTTTGGGAAAATTGTGACTGTCATAAAAACATAAAAAAGGAACATGTGTTAAATTTTAATTCTATTTATTAATTAGTGAGGGAACCAGGCAGATTTTCTAATCGGCCCAAGAGAGAAAGTTAAGAACAGGTAGATCAGAAATACGGCAAAGGATGTACAAATGGAAAACAGAAGTGTTTGTGGAGGTGTGGAGAGGGAAGTCAGCGGTTTTCCACCAGATGTAATAGGCATGGCTCTAGATCAGAATTATTTTTCTTTTCCTGGAAGGTATTCACAATTTATAGTTGCTTGTAAAATTATTGTGGTGGAATCATCACTAGACAACCCTGAGGAGTATCTTTTAGAGTCCAGGCAATTCCCTGAAGCACAAATTCCTTCCTATAATTCTAAACATGGAACTAGAACTTTTTTTTTCTTTTTTTTTCTTTTACCTACAATGGTTAAGGATCATTAAAAACAAAGCGAAAAGTTTATTTATAAAGTGAAAAATATTCCAGACATTTAAAGTGATGTTTGGGGCGCCTGGGTGGCTCAGTTGGTTAAGCCTCCGACTTTAACTCAGCTCAGATCTCACGTTTGTGGGTTTGAGCCCGGCGTCAGGCTCTGTGCTCAGAGCCTGGAGCCTGCTTCTGGTTCTGTGTCTCCTTCTCTTTCTGCCCCTCCCCCTCTCATGCTCTGTCTCTCTCTGTATCAAAAATAAATAAAACATCAAAAAAAATTTAAAGTGATGTTTTTAAAATCTAATACAGAGCATTGGACAGAAGTGCTGTGAAGTGTTTACTGAATATTTATTGCTATAGAAATGCTGCTATTGAATTAAAAATTCAGCCTAAAAGGGTAGATACAACAATGGAATCTTACAGAGCAAGAAACACAAATAAGTCAGCCTCATACAAAAACATGGATAATCGTGGGGAGCTCAGTTGGTTCAGCGTCTGACTTTGGCTCAGGTCACGATCTCATGGCTAGTGAGTTTGAGCCCTGTCTCGAGCTTTGTGCTGACAGCTCGGAGGTTGAAGCCTGCTTCACATTCTGTCTGTTTCTCTCTGCTCCATGCATGTTCTGTCTCTCTCTCTCTCAAAAATAAATTAACACTATAAATAGTTTAAAAAATATGAATAACCTCACAAAGAAAATATTGACCAAAAAATGTCGGGTACATAAGAATACATACTGTATGATTCCAATTATACAGATGACAGAAACACCCAGAAGAAATTGAGGCTGCTACAGGTTAGGTTGAGGATTACCTGTGTAGGGTAATACTTGGGAGTAGATATAAGGGAGCATCTTGGGTGCTGGCAATGTTCTATTCTTGACATGGGTGTTGCCTACATGAGTATGTTGACTGTGAACTGTGTATCTTTTCGCATGTCTGTTAATACCTACATAAAACCTTCATGAAAAAGGTAGTATATAATCACTTCTAACAACAGCATCTAAGTAACACTCTACTTACACCGAAGATGTATATGTGTGTCAATATGAGTTGAAAAGCAATGCATTAATAATAATGATCTCCAGACAACAGGAGGATAGCTCCTTTTTTACTTTGGAAGTGTGCTTGAATTTAGACACCTTTATCTTTTTATACAGTGATTCAGAGTTTTATCTATTAGGAAAACCACGATATAGTTGTCATTAATGAAAAAGGATGTAGATTATTTATCAGCTGATGATGAAATTAAAAATTGGAATTATTGCACATAATAAATATCTCCGTTATATTAGTATTCTCCAGAGGAACAGAACCAATATATTTATTATAAGAACTTGTCTGTGTGAATACGGAGTCTGAGAAGTTTCACAATCTGTGTCTGCAGTCTGGAGACCTGGGAAAGAAGGCAGTGTAGGTCCAGGTCAAGTTGGAAGGCCTGAGGACGAGGATAGCCAATGATGTAATTCCCAGATTAAGGACAGAGGAAGCCAGAAGTCCCAGCTCCAACAGTCATGCAGAGAGTGAATTATCTCTTTCTCTGCTTTTTTGTTCTATTCAGGCTCTGGGTGGAAGGCATGAAGCCCAACCGCACCGGTTATCTTTATTCAGTCTACTGATTCAAAAGCTACTATCACATAGAAGCACCCTCCCAGACACATTCAGAATAATGTATAACTAAATATCTGGGCACCCTGTGGCTAGATCAAGTTGAAACATAAAATTAACCATCACACCCACCTTATTAAATTTGCATTCTAATTATTCATTCTAATGAATGTCAATGATTGGCTACAAAATATGAAAGAGTCTTAGCTTAACTGTCACCAATAAGCTCAGGAGGGTCTCCATTTTAAGTAGAGGTGATTAATATTCATCATTGTTGTGTAATGACACTGAGGTCACAAAATCATTTCCTCCAGAAATGAATGCTTGGCATATTTCTTGACAATTCACAGTTACTATTTTAATTTTTTTAGAGTTTATTTATTTATATTGAGAGAGAGAGAGAGCGTGAGCACATGCAGGAGAGGGGCAGAGAGAGCAAGAGAGAGAGTCTCAAGTACTGGCAGTGTGGAGCTCAAACTCATGAACCTATGAAATCATGACCTCAGCCAAAGTCAGACACTTAAGTGACTGAGCCACCCAGGTGTCTCCACAGTTACTATTTTGAAACATTCATACACAGGCATACCTCAGAGATACATTGTGGGTTTGGTTCCAGACCCCTACAATAAAGCGAATATCACAGTAAAGTGAGTCAAATGAATCTTTTGGGTTCCCTGTTCATATAAACATATTTATTTTACACTGTAGTCTGTTAAGCATGAAGTAGTATTATGTCCAAAAACCCCCACAATGTACATACCTTAAATAAAAAATCTTTTATCCTTAAAAAATGCTAACCATCATCTGAACTTTCAGGGAGTCATCTTTTTGCTGAAGGGAGGGTCTTGCCTTGATGTTGATGGGTGCTGACTGATCAGTTTGCTGGTTACCAAAGGTTGGGATGGCTCTGGCGATTTCTCAAGAGGAGGTGACAGTTATGTTTGCCATTCAATTGGCTCTTCCTTTCCAAAATGGTTTCTCTGGAGCATTGGATGCTGTTTAACACCAACATAATATTTACCCACAGTTGAATTTCTTCCAGAATTGGAGTTAGTCTTCTCAAATCCTGCTGCTGCCTTATCCACTAAGTGTATGTCATGTTCTAAATCCTGCATTGTCACTTCAACTATACGCATATCACCTTTACTAGGAGTAGATTCTATCTCAAGAAACCAGTTGGTTTGCTCATCTATAAGAACCACTGTTTTTCCAATCAAGTTCTATCAGCAATTTGGTCACATCTCCAGGCTCCACTTCTACTTCTAGGTCTCTTGCTGTTTCAACCATATCTGCAGCGACTTCTTCCACTGAAGTCTAGAACTGCTCAAAGTCATCCATGAAGACATGAATCAACTTCTTCCAACTCCTATGCGTGTTGATATTTTGACCTCCTGCCATGCATCACCAATGTTCTTAATGGCATCTAGAACAATGAATCCTTTCCAGAAGGTTTTCAATTTAATTTGCCCACAGCCTTTAGAGAAATCTTCCGTATGGCCGCCATAGTCTTAGGAAATGTATTTCTTCATTAATAAGACGTGAAAGTGGAAATGAATTCTTAATCCATGGGCTACAAAATGGATGTTTTATTAGCAGGTCTGAAAATAACATGAATCTCACTGTATATCTCCATCAGAACTCTTGGGTGACTAGGTGCATTGTCAATGAACAATCATATTTTGAAAGGAATCTTTGTTTTCTGAGTGGTAGGTCTCGACACTTAAACTATTCAGTCAACCATGTTGTAAACACATGTGCTGTTATCTAGGCTTTTCATTCCATTTATAGAACACAGCAGAATAGACCTCACATAGCTCTTAAGACCCTAGGATTTTCAGCCAGACCACTGGCTTCAACCTGATGGTCACCAGCTGCATTGGTCCCTAACAAGAGAGTCAGCTTGCCCTTTGAAACCCTGAAGCCAGTCAGTGACTTTTCCTCTTTAGCTTAAAAAGTCCTAGATGGTATTTTCTTCCAGTAGAGTGCTGTTTCATCCACACTGAAAATCCGTTGTGTAGGGTAGCTGCCTTCATGAATTATCTTAGCTACATCTGCTAGGTAACCTGCTGCAGCTTCCACATCAGCACCTCCTACTTCCTCGGCTTCTATCCTTAAATCTCATGAACCACTCTCTGCGGCTTCAAACTTTTCCTCTCAAGCCTCTTTACCTCTCAGCCTTCTTAGAACTGAAGAGAGTTAGGGCCTTGCTCTGGATTAGGCTTTGGCTTAAGGAAATGTTAGATCTTTCTAACCAGACCACTAAAACTCTCTCCTTATCAGCAACAAGGCTGTTTCTCTTTCTCATCATGCATGTGTTCACTGGAGCAGCACTTTTAATTTCCTTCAAAAACTTTCATCTGCCTTTACGGCTTGGCCAATGTAAGGATGCAACGGGGCCTATCTTTTGGCCTCTTGGCTTTTAACATGCCTTTCTCACTAAGCCCAATCATTTCGAGCTTTTGTTTTAAAGTGGCAGATAGGCAACTCTACCTTTTCTTGAACACTAAGAGGCTATTACTGGGACATTAACTGGCCTATTTCCAAAACTGTGTCTCAAGGACTACGGAGGCTGACGAGGAGAAGTTTGCTGTCTTACATAGGTTCACGGTGCCCCAAATAATTACAACAGTAACATATACGGTCACAAAATACAAAAAGCAATGAAGACATTTGAAATATTCCAAGAATTACCAAAATGTGACACAAAGACAAAGTGAGCAAGTGCTGTTGGAAACATGGTAGACTTGTTTAAGGCAGGATTGCCACAAACTCAGTTTGTAAAAAACACAGGATCTGCAAAGTATAATAAAGTGCAGAACAGTAAAATGAGGTATGCCTGTAACTTCCCTCTCGGTTACCCCGAGCAAAGGAAACAACCAGGTTTTAATTTTTACATGTCCAGCTCTCAATTACACAAAGGAAAGATTCTCAAGTGACAAAGTCTTCCACCAGCATTTCAGCTGTGGCCACAGAACCACTCAGATTCTCCTACCTCATTCATTTATGCCTAGGATGAAGGGTGAGATGAATTTGCCAAACAGGGTAGGGAGATAATTAAAAATATGAAGTAGAGACTCTACAATCTCAGTCTGGTTCTAAACAACCAGCTGTCAAGATCCAGGCACAGAAGGCACAGCCAGCGTTAGCCAGTATGCCAGAACAATGCACTTGTAAGTTCAATGTTATCTTGGCAGTGTTTTACATTTCAAGTCTTCATAAAACAGAAAGTGTTGTAAAATGCTACGATTTAAGAAAGCAATGAACATACCTTGCTTAGAAAACATTTGGCAAAAAGAAATATCTGTATCTACAACCATACAGCAAATCTGTGATTCTACATTCATTTAACTGACATAAAAGAGAAGTATTCTCATACAATTCCTCAAAAGCAAGTAGTTTCGGGGGCGCCTGGGTGGCTCAGCCGGTTAACTGTCCGACTCGATTTTGGCTCACAGTCATCACACAGTTCGTGACATCAAGCCCGGAGAACGGCTGTGAACTAATAGGGTGAGTTAAGAGCACGGAGCCTGCTTGGGTATCTCTCTCTCTCTGCCCCTACCCTGCTCGTCCTCCCCCCCACCATCTCTTAAAATAAACAAACTTTTTTTTTAAAAGCAGGTAATTTCAGATAAGCTAGTTGAGCTGTTCAATCCATTCAACATCAGTTATTATTTTTTGAGGATATGGTGCTCAGTATACACAGAACTGGTGCTGTGGTACTTAACACTTGTTAAAAGTCAAAGACACTTCTGAGAATTTCATAAAAGTGATAGCACTTCCCCGAAAAATGTTTGTACAATATCTAAAAAAATGAAGTTATTCATATGTCTTCCAAATTATCTTTACCATGATCATGATGAGAAGTGAGAAAATATGAAGGACAGTAATATACATTGGTTACTATCCAAGAGTTAGTCGAGTGACTGAAATATATAACTTTATCAAATCTTAAATATTCCTTTTTTTAAAGTTTATTTATTTTTAGAGACAGTATGAGCATGTGTGTGAGCTGGAGACAGGAGAAAGAGAGAGGAGGAGAGTGGGAAAGAGGGAATCCCAAGCAGGCTCTGCGCTGATAGAGCAGAACCCAGTGCAGGGCTCCATCCCATAAACAGTGAGATCATGACCTGAGCCGAAATCAAGAGTCTGACTCTTAACTGACTGAGGCACCCAGGTGCCCGTCAAATCTTTAATATTCTATCTGGTCAGATTATTATCCCCATTCTATAAATCAGGTGATTGAAGCCTAGATAAGTTTTGTAGGTGACTCAGGGTCACTTGACAGTAAATGTGGAAATATCAAGTCCAGGATATGGCTAATCACCCTGAACAGATACTGCTTATGTTTTCAAGTAAACAGATGGCATGCAATGGAATAAAATTCTAACTAGTTTGCTTGTACATACACTTAAGTCCTCATTTTACCATTTTGCCATGTCTGCCAGGTAATATCAAGTATTCAAAGAGAGAATGGTTACAGTTTTAGTGTGAAAATGGGACAAAACATGAAAAGAAAGAGAGACACATATAACATTGGCAAAAATAATTATGTAGCTCACAAAGGAAATATCTGGAAACTATAAAGAAAATAGACTATAAGGTCTTGATTGCATGAATAGGACCCAAATTCTGTCCTTTCTGGATTGATGATGTCACACAATCCCTTGACTCATTTCTCTGGAATTCATAGTTACCCATCATTTTGCAGGGTAGTCACATAATTTCCCTCAAGCTATCCAGAGGAGCTACAGAAAATAAAACAATGATTTTATGTCATTGCTTTGCTAATGCCCTGGGAGCTATTCAGCCCACCCACATTCTATCAAGATGCCATTATGGGAAGAATAAGCTCTTTGTAACACAAGGCAATATAATTTCAAGAATGTGGTGTTGTGTGTGTGCCTGTAATCATTATAAAAATATCTATTCAAGTGACCCACAGGCGTCTCATGATTCATCTCTTTCATTGGATCATTTGAATGTAAAATTATCAAAAGAAGGACTTCTGTAAATTGATACTCAGGGTCTGGCTCACTTAGGAACGCACCCCTCCACACCTCTCAATTCCACGTCCTTGAGTGAGGTCACAGACACCAGATAATGGCAAGGCCACATTGGTTACTATCTTAATAACCTTCTTAACTCATGGATCATGTCTATGATGCCAAGAGAGTCAAGAGTGAAGTATGCATATAAAAATAGTACTGTTTTTGCTCTATCATATACTAATGTCCTACACAATTTAGTATTTTTTTTAATATGATGAAGAAGAGTATAAAACATTGTTCTATGTTTGTTGTATTTAGGAGCTTTGTGTTTCCTGAGGGGACGCAGTTTAACGTACTGGTTAAATGAATGGTCTCTGGAGATAAGATACTTTATGTTCAAGTTCTGGCACAACAATATTATTTGTTCTACACCACGGTTCCAGAACTTTCCAGTGTATCTAAATTACTTGGAAGGTTCATTAAAATACAGATTACCAGACCGTTCCCAAAGATCCTACCTAAGTGTGAGATAGAACCCAATAATTTGCATTTTTAATGAACTTCCAGGTGTTGCTAATACTGCTAATTCAGAGACTACACTTTAAGGATCACAAATGGATCTCAGAATGTCAGTGCCCTCATCTGTAGGGATACTAACTAGCAGATCTTACTTAATAAAGTTGTAATCCCAAATACCATGATTTAGAACAAAAAAGCAAGCAAGCCAAAATGGGTTATTTCAATGTAAATTGTAAATATGTGTAATATATTTAATATGTAAATATATGTGTAATATATTTAATATGGAAATATGTGTAAAAATATTTAATATGGAAATATATTAAGTAAATCCTATATGTGATAATCTGGGTTGACATTAAGAATATGTGACTAGGGGCTCCTGGGTGGCTCAATTGTTTAAGTATATGACTCTTAATTTTAGCTCAGGTCATGATCTCATGGTCCATGAGTTCAAGCCCACATTGGGCTCTGTGCTGTCATCGCAGAGCCTGCTTCAGATCCTCTGTCCCCTTCTTTCTGTGCCCCTCCCCCTCTCATGCTCTCTCTTTCTCTCTCAAAATAAATAAATATAAAACAATTAAAAAAAGAATATGTGACTAATTTTTCACTTTCATAAAATAGTTACTTGCTTTATCAAGGATTTTCAATTAGACCATGAGAGTACTCCTCTTCTCTATACTGGTTAGACCCAACTTGTGATTTATGCCCAAGAACATGTGTGAGTTATGACAGACACTATTGGTTGTCTTCTGATTATTCCCTTTTCTTTCCCTTTCATCTTTGACTCCTGATTCCTCCATGGAGCCGTCTACCTAAGAGTGGTCACAGGCCTTAAAGAAAGGTAGACTCATTTCTTTCTTTTTTTTTTCTTTTAGGGAGAGAGCAGAAGAGGGGCAGAGAGAGGAGGACAGAGGACCTGAGGTGGGCTCTTTGCTGACAGCAAGAGCCTCATGTGGGGCTTGAACTTACAAAACCGTGAGATCTTGACCTGAGCTGAATTCAGACGCTTAATCGACTGAGCCACGCAGGAGCCCTGGTAGACTCGTTTCTGTACCTTGGACATCCTGATTAATGGAAGTCTCGTAAGGGGGTCTTACTGCGTGAATACAGGATGCAACTGGCCAAAGTGAAATATGGGTGAGTCTTCATGTGGCACATCTGGAAAATGGTTTTGATTCAGATAAAGTGACACTTCAGAAATGCCACCTTCTTTTTCCGCTGGATCCAGAGGTATAGGTTGCTTAGTACTGCTGCAGCCATTTCGTGACCTTAAGGGAAGCCCGTCTCAGCACAATCTGACACAGTGAGGACGAGAGAACAGATGAAAAAATATCCAAGCCTTTGACAGAGTTAACTAAGCTTGGAATTGCTTTATCTTCATGCTCCCTGTTATACAAGATAATGCATTTTCCTTATTGTTTAAACTATTTCCAATTCTATCTTCAGTTATTTGCCACTGAAGGTGTCTTAACTGATAAACCAATTTATAAAGCATATTATTCTTGGAATTAATTAAAATTTTCTGAGTCGTCTATGCCAGGGGTCTCATTTTAGCTGCAGCATTAATGGACAATGTGACTGAGCAAATTATTTAACTTCTCTTGGCTTCAGTTCCCTCGTTTGTATAATGATGCATTGGCTGAATCATCTGGAAAGTCATTCCAAGTTGAAATGCTGGGACCATTTGATTCAGTGCCACACAAAACATGCTGATGCTATCTATACCCATTGAACACTGGCTTATACATGTGTAACCTAACAATGACATAATGCAATGACATATATGTAACATAATGACTACATGTACTTTTATAATAACTTAATATCACACTACTTATACGATCTCATTTAAGTAGAATGAGTATCTTGTTATTACTATGGTGGAATCAGTTAAAAAAAATATGGTTTCTTAAATGCAATCACAGCACGAAAGAACAGATTCTCCATAATATTTTCAAGCTGGGGGGAAGATAAAAGAAGATTCTCTCATGGGACATTTAAATACATAACTATGGGGGTGCCTGTGCGGCTCAGTTGGTTGAGCATCTGACTTCAGCCCAGGTCATGACCTCACAGTTCATGAGTCTGAGCCCTGTGCTGTGTGCTGTGTGCTGGCAGCTCAGAGCCTGGAGCCTGCTTCAGATTCTGTGACTCCCTCGCTCTCTGCCCCTCCCCCACTTGCACTCTGTCTCTCTCAAAAATTAATAAAACATTAAAAAAAATTTTAAAACAGTGTAAAAGAAGTTGTAAGGTAGAAGTATTGGGGACCGTTGGGGAGAGAGAGCAGGATCACCTGATCTCGTCAGGAGGCCAGGGAATACTTCCTCCAGGCTGTCAGTTTTGAACATAATTGCTA
Source organism: Helogale parvula (assembly GCA_004023845.1). NCBI lineage: Eukaryota > Metazoa > Chordata > Mammalia > Carnivora > Herpestidae > Helogale > Helogale parvula. The sequence continues at coordinate 36,201 of PJEM01012255.1, read as the reverse complement.
ACGGATGCAGAGGATTTAGGCAGAAAGAACACTCTTGGCAGGAAACATTGTTTGTGAAAGGACCAGAAGTGAGGAGGGATGTATCAATGAAACTCCATGTGGCCGGAGCCTAGCGCTCCAGTGTCTGGGGTGGGACCCGGCAGGATCAGGCTGGAGAGACAGCAGAGCAAGGAGTGTCAAGGGCCACGCTAGAATGTGGCTGTCATCCTAAGGGCAATGGAAAGGATTGGTGGGACTTTTAGTTGAACAATAACTGAATCAGTTTGGGGATTTAGACACAGTGAGGCAGGCTGCAGGTTAGAAAAAACTGGACGCAAGGCCTGTTCCAAAGCTGAGTCTGCTAGCCAACTGAGGAACGATGATTAGCTGGATGAGGATACAGCAGTGGGGGCTGGGTGATGCGGAGGGAGGGGAGGCTATGACGAGCTCCAGGGGAGGAGATGAGGTGAGCACGCTGAGGCCGGTCAGGGTGACTCCTGAGGGTCTCAGGCAGCCCCGTGCTTGGGGAGCACCATTCAGGGGGCCGTAAACCAGTCCGACGGGGGTTCTCTTAGATGGCATTTTGGCTACAGATCCAGAAACATCTGAATCTTGTTTAAACATAGTTGCAGAGAAGGCCCCTCAAGACTCAGTGGAAATGTATTAAAAAAATACAAGTAAACTAAAAAACAGTTATTAGCAGAGCTTTGGCTCCAAAGGACAGAGTGAAATTTAAAAGATATGCTGGATCACACAAGAGAATCGGGTGTCCCTAGGCAAAAAGCCTTGGTCTTACCGGTCTGTTCCTGCCAACGATGACGCGGTCTCACGTTTCACTAGCTTTTTTGCCATGAGTCCTCCTAATAGATGATAAATTCCCTGAGGACTGCTGACTTGCTGGGCAGTCATCATTCCTTCATTCATGCAGCAAATACTGAGTGTCCGTTACATACGTGACACCCTGCTGGACGGTGAGATTACAAGAAGTCTATCACCTGGTGGGGGGGACGGACAAGGATCTAGGAGAGCATGACGCACAATCAGTGCTCCTACAGAGCCGTCCAGCAGGGCCAGACGGGCTCCGGACAGACCGTGAACCCGGCAGGATGGGAACCTCACAGCACCAAGCTCAATGCTGTTCATATACAATACTACATATTTGATGAAATAAACTTTCCTTCACAGTTGAATATTCTCATTCTTCTTTTCTCTGATATTAAAAACTTTAATAAATGATTCTTAATACCCATATTTTTGTGTGCCTCCCCCCATATCTTTGCTTACTCCTACCAGATTAAGTTTTCATATACTAACATGAAGGACTAAGACGGAGCTCTCTGAGGTACATTCAAAATGAAACAAGAAAAACCTCAGCCCTGTCACTCTGATAGACCACACAAGTGTAGGTTATTTCTGTCATATTTTATAAAGGAACAAAAAAGATTAATCTGAGTCTAGTATAAGATATCCAATAGGCTCTGAGTAACCTGAAAATTTTTTTTAAATGTTTATTTTTGAGAGAGACCGAGACAGAGCATGAGTGAGGGAGCATCCGGAGGGGGGTTGGGGTGGGGGGTGTGGAGGGAGACACAGAATCTGAAGCAGGCTCCAGGCTCTGAGCTGTCACCACAGAGCCCAATGTGGGGCTTGAACTCACAAGCTGTGAGATCATCACCTGAGCCGATGTCAGACACTTAACCGACTGAGCCACCCAGGAACCCCAGCTCTGAGTAACTTCTGATGATTGTACAGAGAAGCCTTGATCTATCCAAATTTCATAATAGAGCAAATTACTTTTATAGCTTTCTATTTTTCAGAAAAGTAATAAATCATGTCTAATTTAAATGTATATAGTATTAGCAGAAAGCTATCTTCCAGATTTTGTTGGGATCAGTACAAATAATCATCTTAAGAAGTTCCACTGAGATGGGTATTAAGGAGGGCGGAGGCTGTGATGAGCACTGGGTATTATATGAAACCTACTCCTGAAACTACTACTGCACTGTATCTTAGCTAAAATTTAAATAAAAATTAAAAGTAATCATCAAAAATAAAGAATTGCACCTAGCCCTTTACCAAATACTGCTGGAGCAAATGGACACTCACAGGGAAAACAATGAACCTTGACAAAAATTGTACCCTCTATAAAAAATTAACTCAAAATGGGTCACAAAGTTAAATGTTAAGAGGAAAACTATAAAACTTTTAGAAAAACAAATATTCAGAATCTAGGTCTTACCCTTCAGACAAAAAGCACAACCCATAAAAAGAAAAATATGACACTCTAGATCTTAGCAAAATTAAAAGTAAACATTTTTGCTGTGTCAAAGAGTCTTCTGAGCTAAACACATAAGCTACTGACTGGGGGAAAATATTTGCAAACCACACATCTGACAGAGAATTAGTATCTAGAAAATATAAAGAAATCCCAAAACTCAATTGGAACAAACACACAAACAATCCAGCTGGAAACAGAACAAAAGACATTAAATATACATTTGTTTCAAGAGGATAAATATATACAGTGGGCAAGCACATGAAAAGATATTCAATATGATTAGATATGAAGGAAATGCAAATTTCAACTACAGTGAGATATCACTACTTCGCTACCTAAAGTAAAACAGTTAAATAGTTAAAACGCCAAGTACTGTCAAGAACTGTGACAGAACAAGATCACACAAGCACTGCTGGCTGGAAGGTAAAATGGTACCGCCACGCTGGCAAACGGTTTGCTACTTTCTTATTGCAACTACCACGTGACCGCACCAACTCGTAGGTATTTCTTCCAGGGAAATAAACATTTCTAGACCGCCCAAAACACGCTCAGAATGTTCACAGAGGCTTTGTGACGGCCCAGAACGATGAACAACAGGTGAATAGTTAAGCTCTGGCAGGTTGATACCACGGGATACGGCTAAACAATAATAAGGAATGGGTTACTGATACTCTCAACAGTTTAGATGAATCTCCAGAGAATTAGGTTGCGTGACAAAAGCCAATCCCCAAAGATGTCCTACGGTATGGTTACATTGCCGTTACATTTGTGATATTAGAACTCTCCTGAGCAGTGAAGAGATGAGTGATGCCGGGAGTCAGAGTGTGGGAGCACGGTGGATGTGGGGGTGCAGCACAGGGATCCTTGTGGTGACAGAACTCTTCTTCATCTTGACTGAATTAAAATTAGTATCAGTATCTTGGCTGTGGGACTGTACCACCGTTTTGCAAAATATTATCATTGTGGTAAACCAGAGAAAAGGCACCTGGGGTCACTCTGTATTATTTTCATTAAAAAAAATTTTTTTAATGTTTATTTAGTTTCAAGAGAGAGAGACAGAGCATGAACAGGGGAGGGCCAGAAAGAGAGGGAGATCCAGAAGCCAAAGCAGTTTCCAGGCTCTGAGCTGTCACCACAGAGCCCGATGTGGGGCTTGAACTCATGAGCCCTGAGATCATGACTTGAGTCGAAGTCAGATGCTTAACTGACTGAGCCACCCAGATGCCCCTCTCTGTATTATTTCTTACAACTTTGTGTGAATCTTCAATTATCTCAGAATAAAAGATTCAATTTAAAAATGTGACCTACATGAATACAAAAGTATTATAAAAATTAATTGCCAGAAAATGCCTTTAACTAGGCTTACTCCCTGAGTGTTCAGGAAAGGCAGAGTTTAGCTAGGAAATAGCTCCATTTATCAACAAGAAACATGGTCTGCTATATTTATTTGGGCACCACCCACAAATATCTATAAAGAAGGGTTACTTTTTATTTTTATAAACCAAAGATTCCATGTTCTCTTGGAACTCTTTTAGTTGTCACATAAAACCCAACACAAATAGCATAGACAGAAAAGGGAATAATATTTTGGCTCATGAAATTATGCTATCCAAAGGAAGTTCTTCAGGCATGGTTGGACTTTGGCATGGTGAAGATGTTCTCAGATCTGTGGTCCCATTTCTGTACAATTCTGTCTACTCTGTCCTTACTCAGATGTCACCTTTATCTTCAGGGTAAATTTCTCACGATACAACAGTTCTAGCACTCAGATCTGTAAACCATACCATCCTTCTCAGGGAGGAGAGGAGAATTTCCTTCTGGGGAAATGCAGCTTCTTTGTGTCTCATTGTTCTAAACGGAATCACGATGCCATCCCCAAACTAAGGCCAGGGTTACAGGAAATACTGACTGACTGAAGAAAACGCGGCCCACCCTTGAGGCAGAAGGTGAAGGTAGCCCGGGAATGTGCTGACGCAGGCGAGTACTTATTTGGCTAGAGTCAATCATTAACTTTTCAGGCATTTTGCAAGCGGTTGTTAAACACAGCCATTAATAAAACTTAAATTATATAACTTGCAATTAAGCTGTATTAAAAACAAAGGCAATACTATCGCAACTCATAATTTCCTAATCATTTTACTATTATGTCTGCTCTTGAGGGTATTTATATCTAGAGTATCTATGTGGTGGACATACCATATCATGATATACTACTTTGCATTTCTTACCAGCCCTGTATCCAGGGATATCATTGTAGTTTGGCCACTGTGGGTATATTTGCATCATGTAAATTTAGACAAACATGAGGAGTCAGGGCTTTTTTCTGATGTTGGTGAGCCCATTATTCAACATTTACTGGCACAATGCTGGGGAAGCCACGTGGCTGGGAAATTTGGATTCTTGTCTGGGAAAGTAGAGAAGGAAATGTTGCTGGCAAGGGTATAAGGCACCATCTACTATGTTTCTGAAGACTCTTGCACTTCTTTTCTAAAAAAAATATTTAAATATTTTTATTTGTGAGACTGAGAGAGACAGAGAATGAGTTGGGGAGGGGCAGAGAGAGATAGAGACACAGAATCTGAAGCAGGCTCCAGGCTCTGAGCTATAGGCACAGCGCCCGACGCAGGGCTGTAATCGAGATCACGACCTGAGCCCAGGGCGCCCCCAAGACTGTTGCACTTCTTAAGCATGTCACTCAATTCTTTTATGCAGTACTCTAGACATTAATTGAGAGGTTCATCATAGGAAGCCAAAGTAAGAGAACTAGCTTTAGAGAATGGGTTTCCTCCATTGCACACGCTGCCTTTTGAACTACTCCTAAGCTGGAAGGTACCGAGTGAATTGTGAAACTGACTTGGAGTGACACAGTAATCCCCCCGTGAGGTAACAGACTTTCCAGGCGGTGCAAGCTGGAGGCCAAGATGCTGCTCAGGGACTTCTAGGCACTGACTCTGCTTTTCTGTCCTACAGGAAATGATGCTATGAAAATGCCTTGCTGTTGTTGAATCAATTCAAGAGCCAAGAAAGCCCAGGATTTGTAAACATCCCCTTAAGTGGAAGCATTCATTGCAAAGAATGCCTAAAAGCCTTTTGAACGGTAACACTGGCCCCATTGGTAAACGTTCTCAAATATCTCACAACCCGACCTCCTACAGCCAATGCTGTAGCCATAAGAGAGTTTGTGGGGCCAAGGAACACTGCACTGATGTTGCATCTGCTCTTCTCTGTGGCTGGTGCTCTTTCACCTGGATTCCATATTCATCACCCCAATTATATATGTGGAGTTTGGATCCAGGTCTGTACAGAAGGCTGTGTTCTTGCTAGGTTCGGACATGCAGCTTTGTTTGCACAAGTTGGGCAACGCTAAATTGCTTTACATGACGGAGGGAGAAGTATCTGGCCCTCCTGATGCCTCAGGGTGAATAGGTCTGGAGACTGTGCTTTCTTTCTGGTTTAATCCAGTGCATTAGAGAAAAAGCAAACACTGAATGGAGAAAAACCTAGGAAGCACAGCTGTGGAATTTGCAGCAGATCTGCAAATCTTGTGAGTAAGCTCCCGTGACTGGCACAGACCTTGGAGTGGGGAGGGTGGGGTAAACTCTGCCAGGCTTTCCAGGGGGTGTCGCTCCCACTCATGGCGCACATGTGTATAAATGATGTTAAAATGTTTCCAATTATTTTCTAAAGTGGATGAAGCATTCTCTCCACCATCTTGTATGGACTATTTATTTGCTTAACAAATCACTTCTACAAAAGTGAGTTCCACTAATTCTTACAAAAACACTGGAAACATTGTAATTAGCTCGACCTCTGGGAAGTTTTGTAGAGAATTTGCAGAAACTCCTTTTTGGAGACTTTAGTAGAAAACAGTCAATTACTCTGAAAAGTTCAGTTCACTAGCAGCCGTCTGAACTTACCACTGGAAAACAGGTTGGTGGTAATTACTAAAGTAAACCATACACAACTCTAGGACCCAGCAAGGTCCCTCTTGAGTATATACCCCACAGCAACACATACACAAGCCATGTACTAGAATACGGAGAGCAGCATTGTTCTTAATGGCCAAAAAGTAGAGACAACACAAATGTCCATTTGTAGATGGGCAAATGAACTGTGGTATTGTTACAGAAGGGGCCACCACAAAGTATACACAATGAATGATCTACAGTGATAGGACTCTCACAATGATGAGTATCTCACAGTGTGATGTCACAACACTGTCTAAGTATATACACCCTGACAATTTTTTTATATAAAGTTCTACAACTGACAAAACTAACAAATACCACGAGGAGTGGTGGTAATGATGGTAAGTGGCATGAGGAGACTCCTGGGACAGGGCTAAGTTCTTGATTTGGGGATGGTTATATTACCTGAGAAACACTCACTTAATTCATAATTACATGTACACTATAGTCTATTGAACGTTATAGTATCTGCTGAGTATCCACTAGGTTACCAGGTACTGTACTGGGGGTGGAAATGACAGAGATAGGGGTGCTTGGGTGGCTCAGTCAGTTAAGTGTCATCTCACTCTTGGTTTCGGCTCAGGTCACGATCTCATGGTTTTGTGAGGTGAAGTCCCACATCAGGCTCTGTACTGGCTGCACAGAGCTTTCTTAGATTCTCTCTCTCTCCATATTTATGTGCCTCTCCAGAACTTACACTGTCTCTGTCTCTCTCAAAATAAATAATTTAAAAAAAATTACAGAGATAGAAGACACAGCCCCTGGCCTGGAGGAGCTATAGTGCCTAAATATTTCCACTGTACCCTTTCAGAATCTGTCCTATAGTTCTGGCAAATTCTGGAATCCTATCTTGGTGTTTTGTCTATTTTCTTTCATAACTTGCAATGATTCATAAGGATTAAAAATTCCTTCTATAGATGCTTCCTTTAACACGTAGCATTTTTTTTATCAATTGGATATTCAGTGAGCGATAATTTTTAAGGACTACCTACTTTCTGATCACTGAGCTAGACATTGTGCCAGAGTAGACACAGGAAACAAGGTGTGAGAAACAGGCAAACTATTGGTACTATTGACATATAGCAGGCAGCTTATACTGTAGTTAAAGAGACATATCTGGAAAGAAGGTAAGGGTATCGGTTGAGATTTGGGCAGTGTAGCATCTCATTCTCATGTTGAAAAAGCCCACAAATTACTGATTTATTTTTATTTGCGATATTCGCCTGGGAACGTCTGTGTGCCTCAAACACAGAACCTGGCTTTTCATGAAGTGCTCTTTTCGTGTCCAATTTTCCAGTTCAACTGACGGTTTATGTTTTAGACCTTTTACATGAGTTGAGTAGGAAACAGTGATCGTAAGAGTTCTACCAAGACAGAAAACAGAACGAGGTATGGGTTAACCCTAACAACGGACGACAGAGATAGATGATAGGCTTACTTCTCCTCATTCTTTCAGGAACCATTGCTTAGTTTCAGGCAAACAAGGCTTGATTTTCTGAGAATGTGATCGCAAGAAGGCGATATTGTGCATACATCCAGAATGTTTTTGTGCACTGAATACTTGGTCTAGAATGCCTGGATGTTTAAAACATTCACAGTTGTTTTTTTTTTTTTTTTCATACAAGCAATGTATGAATAAATTCTTCTGTAAAAAAGTTTTCCTTTTCACAGCTTCATCTATTATATTCTCTCTTCCCTCGCCTCCCGCTAACCAATCTTACCCTAGTTTTGGGGGGTGGTGACCATGCTTCTTAGAGACAGATATAGCTTTCTGGGCTTTTTTCTATGGATTGATGTATTTATAGAAACACACCTTTATAATGTATAGTTTTGTGTTACTTTTTACATAAATAAAATTGACTGTACTTATTGTTCCTATAGTTCTTATACTGTACTTGCTTTTTACATTTAACAGTATGGCCTAGAAATTTTTTCAGGTCAGTATTTATTGATTTTCCATGCTCCTTTAAAGAACTGGATGGAATTCTGTAGTATGAATATAGCATAATTACTTTTAACCAGGCCTTTACAGATTAAAAACTGGGTTTCTAATTTTTCGTTATTATGTGTTTTACATTATTATACACTGTTTTGTAATAAACTCCCTTGTACATACATCTTAAGAAACAAGTGGGAGTATTTCTTTAGGATAACACTTGGAAGTAGAATTCTGAGAAATCCTGTCAAGTTTTGCTCTCATATCCTGCCCTAATTTACATGTCTAATAATAGTGTAGTACTGGGCCTATTCCCTAGATCTTTGCCAGCACTATATATTATTAATATTGAAAAGTTTTGTAAATGTGCTAAGCAGAAAATGGAATATTGCGTTTTAATTTATATTTCTCTAGCAAGTTAGATTACTAGCAAGTTTGAGCAAAATTGTCACATGTTTATTAGTTATTTGCATATTTTCTTCTAAGAATTGCCTTTTTCAAAGTAATTTTTAAAAGTTTATTTATTTATTATTGAGAGAGAGAGAACACAAGCTGGGGAACGGCAGAGAGAGAGGGAGACATAGAATCCCAAGCAGGCGCCAGGCTCTGAGCTATTAGCACAGAGCCCAATGCAGGGCTCCAATCCACAAACCCACAGATTGTGAGATCATGACCTGAACTGAACTCAGACACTCAACCGAATGAGCCACCCAGGCACCCCTAAGAATTGCCTTTTATTTTTTTAATTTTTAATTTTTTTATTTTTGAGAGAGAGAGAGATAGCACAAGCAGGAGAGGGTCAGAGAGAGGGAGATACAGAATCTGAAGCCGGCTCCAGTCTCTGAGCTAGCAGTCAGCACAGAGCCTGACACAGGGCTCGAACCCACGAACCGTGAGATCATGACCTGAGCTGACGCTGGACACTTTGCTGACTGAGCCACCCAGGTGCCCCAAGAATTGCCTTTATTAAAAAAAAAAAGTTTACTTATTATTTATTTTGAGGGGGGAGAGAGAGTGAGTAAGTGAGTGGGGGAGGGGAAGAGAGAGAGGGAGAAAGAAAGAATCCCAGGCAGGTTCCACACTGTCAGCATGGAGCCCCATGTAGGGCTCTGTCTCACAACCATGAGATCACAATCTGAGAATCAGACACTTAATCAACGGAGCCACCCAGGCGTCCTTACACATCACCTTTTATTCAGGAATTATCAGTGTCTGCCTAGGGGGGAAACCTTCCTCAGCTTTCTCCAGTCCCTGAGAAGACCATACCCAAACTATAAAGAGACAGAATGCTAAAGTGATTAACTTTCAGCTTTACGTGGTCATTTTTCAATCTTGATGTTAATTGTCTTTTAACATCCAAGGACTTCTCAGAATCACCACTTTTCCCTTGGCTTTGCCTCTTTGGGGCCTACTGTTTGCAATTCACTTTGAAATTTGAGGAAATCTTTTGTGCCTAGATTCTGACTTATTTGCAGTGGAAGGCAGTAATTGAGAATTGTGAGCTCTCCTAATTTGTAAGCTGTGTCTGCTACAGAATACCTCTTACACCAGTTTAAGCAATATCTCTCCTTCCCTCCAGGTCCAGAGGGAAGGAGCCAGCCCACCCTCCTTTTCCGGCTCCCTCCCCTCCCTGGCCCTACCCCCTGTGGAGCAGCTCCAGCTCCAGAGAGCTAGGCTTGATGCTACTGCCTCAGGGCTGGTCAGCAGGACTGGTCTCCTTCTAACTTCTCCAAGTGGGATGATGTTGCCAGGACAAAAGTGGCTTCAGAGGGGGCTCTTAGAGGGAATTATAAACTTCAAACTGGATCTTGAATGGGACTTTTGTTCCGTGTCAAGGGGGCAAAAACTAAAAAATCAAGCTTTTTGCCCAGGGTTGACCTGAGTCACTAGTCTGGCTTCCCTTGGGACTCCTCCCATCCTCAGTGACAGCGCATGAGCAGCCACGAAGAGGCAGCCTGACATAGTGGTGAGGGGCACAGGCTGTGGAGCTGGATGTTTAGGCGTGAACGCCACCTCCACCACCAGCTCCCTGGGCAGCAGGCAGCCTCCAAGATGGCGCCTAATCATCCTCAACTGCTGGTTCTTATGGTCTTGTGTGGTCTCCTTCCAAAACAAAGCAGGGCTCATTTGTAAGACCCACGGAATCTGGCCAAGGTAAGTGTGGGACATCTGAGGCCAGATCAGGGCACTGTGACTTCTACCTTGCTTCTGGAATCACTTCCTCGGGTGAGAACCGTCACACGCCCGTGTGGAAAGGCCCATGTGGGGAGGAGCTGAAGCATCCCATAGAGAGCCAGCACCAACTCGCCAGCCAGGAGAGTGGGTCACCTTGAAAGTGGTTCTAGTCCTAGTCAGGTTTTCGGATGTCCACGGCTCCACGTGCTAGCTGACATCTTATGAGTGACCCTGACTCAGAATCACCTGGGTGAGCTGTTCTTGAATGCCAGACCCACAGAAAGTGTGAAATATAGAAATCAATTATTGTTGTTGTTTTCAGCTGCTATGTGTGTGTGGGGGGGGTGTTAGACGGCAGCTAACTGCCGCAAGCCGTATGGCCCTGTGCAGTGTCCGCAGGCGTAAGATGACAATAACAGCAACTCCTTTATAGGCTTATTGAGAGGACTGCGTGAGTTAATAGATGTCGAGGGTATACATTAGTACCTAGCACACAGTAATTACTACATATTTGCTGAACATGAGGTATTTTTCACTGTGCCAGTCTACACTGTATCCAACCCTTGTAGGAAAAGGATTTGCCAGTCTGGCCCAAGAGCACAGTCATGCCCATCCTCCCTGACCAAGACATCGTGGTCCACAGCAGCTCATTGCCTCAAGTTTGGGCTATGTGGTCTACACAGGATCACTCTTGTTTTCTGAATAAAATGTTATTCATGCCTACAAATATGACAGGATAAACCTGTTTCCCTGAAGGCAATTAGTCTACAACGGCTTCTAGCCCTTCGCATCCTTTTCTCGCCTGTTGACGCCATTCAGGCACCTCCCCAAACAGAAGAGCCTTCTACTCTCAATCCTCACCCTTAAGACGTGTGTCTTGCACTTTCGAGGTTCCGATGTGGGACCGCAGGATGAGAAGTCCGTGACCGCTTAACCAGAGGGCGACTATTTCAGGGAGACGCTCTGTTCTCTTGGTGGGAGCTGTCTGCCTCCCTCTCAGAGGTCGATGTGGGGTACCTGCACGCTTGGCAGGGTCGGGACTGGAAAGTCACTTCGCCCGATGTCTCGTTGTAGAGATAAAGCTCTCGAGGGACCTGTCCTGGACGGTGGTGACTGAACACCAAGGCTGGGGCACAAACAGTCCCTTGAGTTTGGGTTCCTTTTGTCAGGCACGTACTCTTCCCCTCCGTGACGATGCAGCAACTGGACAAGAACGGTTTTCACTGGCCACCGCGCCTTGGATATCTTTGCCATGAACAGCATTCTGGTCTATTCCCTTCGGTCTCAGGAAATAGGAAAAAGGCTGACCTCTCCACCTCTCCTGTTTCCCAGCAGGATTGTTACCTCATAGCAGGATTGTTACCAATTTCATGTCCAGTGTGTTTTGAAACCTTTTAAAGCCAAGGAGGTTTATGTTGCTGATTTTTCTCTGGAATACTGCTCTATGGTTCTGGAATGCTCCTTGGACTTGAGGGCTTGCTTTCCTTGGAGACCTCTTCCTGTCATTTGTGAACACTAATGGGAAAGGTGATTTATTCACATGATCCTGAAGGTTCTAGGTATTTTGTCTACCAACCTATGGGTAGATTCTAAAAGTGGCTAATTAGCACTTTCTCTATCTGGTGACTGTACTGTCGGTGTGACACGTGGGGCACAGTCCCCGGGCTCCCAGTGGAATTTTCACAACTGTTTTAAGGACTGCAAGGAAACACCTCTCTGCGCAAACCAGCAGGAACATGTCCTGGCTGAAAATCAATCTGTATCTGGTCCCCCAATTTTTTGCCAAAGAAAAAGGGTGGGATTTTTGATATTTAGGAGTGACGGGAGGATAGTTGGGTGGTGGAGTAATAGCATTTAGACATCCCTTAATCAAACTGCAAACACCAGAGGTGAGCCTGGGTGAAACAAAGCTGCAAACGCAAGAAGCAGTGCAACGAATTAGCAACAGAAGCACCCGCTCTGCCTCTCCTTTGTGGTGTTGTTATTAAAGTTCAAATGTCTTTGATATGATTAAAATAATTGTTTCAGGATACTGCCACGTCAAAAGAACCACGAAAGGAAGCCGAATGAGTTGAGAGAAATATACAAGTGGATCAGCGAGATGACAGCTGCTGCATTGAAATCGGGATTGTAATATGTCAGTTTCCAGCCCATCACATATAATCCAGACAGAGACATAGCTTTTCGTCTGCCTCGTTATGATTTCCCTCTGTCTGGTGCGGTTTGGGTCACATCTGTTGGCTGCGTTCTCATCTTCACGAGATCTGCATTGACTGATAGTTTAAACCCTGTGTTTATCTATGTCTGTGGTTCTGATCTCTCTCCCAGCGAAGTCCCCAGAGAAGCACAGTATCCCCTGATGTGGGTATCTTGCTTTTATTAACCCGCCGTTGGTGCCTCCCTTCAGCCAGTTCTGTATGTTTCATGCTAGGATACTGGATGCATTCATTATGTATGTTTTTTAACCCCTATTGTCTCAGGAGAAAATAATCTGAGAAAATTAAAAACTCCCTAAAAATTTCTTGGATATCTCGCACTGATTTGAAACACAGTTGCTCACGATAAATAAAACGAACTCTGTTTGACTTTTGCATGTTTTCTACTCATACGATGCTTTGTCTCTTATGATGAAGGATTGAGAACCACGGACTATGTCAAGCCTAGGAAATCCTTTTGCATTTCATCCATGGCTAATGTATCATATGTGCTCACTGAAATCTAACCCTTGATTTCTGTTGTAGACATATGTAATCTGAAGGCATGCAACATTTTGCAAGTGTTGGCCCATATTTTTATTTCATAAGGTCGTATTTGGTCTCTCGACCAAGTTTTGATTACTTCCATATTGCTCTTAATTGCCTTAATATCCCCAAAGACATTCCTATTTTGTGCATCCCTTTATCTTTGCTTCTTTTATCTCTTGCTGTGAGAGTACAAAATTGCTGACATACTCAATGTATTTAAATTCTGAGTGTTGCAGAAGAGTTTTCAAATCTGTTTTAATTTTCCAATACTCAGCTGAGGACCATTACGCATTCTATTCAGTTAATCTGTTTTTAATCATATCTGCAAGTGCTAACGTTGTACACGAGAGAAATGGTGCACGAAGTAAAACCAGACCCAGTGTATTTATGCATACATCACGTTAAGTTCTGACTTGTTCCACCCGTGTCACTGCCTTCCAGCTGTGTAGTCTTGACTTACAAAAGAACTTCTGTACCGAAAGTTTATGATACTCTAAGGAAATACTTGTTTTTTTTTTAATTTAAAAATATTTGTTCATTAGTACCCACCTCTTTGTTATCACAGTGAAAATTGGGGAATGTAACCTTGCTTTCAATTCTATTTCAATTCTATGTATCAGCTAAGATGCATTTAGAGTGGATGTCCAATAATTGTGTAAACAGTGGGGTGCAGACCCCTGGAACATAACTGTAACTTTGACGTGACTATATAACCTTACCAACACAAATCCTAAAGATCTAGGTTCCTTCCATATTTTTGTTCTTTCATCCTCGGGTGGCCTATTTTATCTCATTGATAGTCATCATTCCATGTACTAAATAGGAAGAGAAGGGACAGGAGCAGCACCCCCTACCTTCCCCGGGGAATCTTTTTTGGAAACCCTAGGCAATCTTCCCCTTAGGGCTTACCTAGCCTAGGATGGAGTCACAAGTTCATCTGTGGACCAATTATTAGCAAAATGCAAGAGCTCATGATGATTGGCATAAGCCAACCATGACTATCCTGCGCCTCTGCAACTGCTTTATCAGATAGTTCTGTTAGCAAGGAATAATGAGACGCGATGGTAGGTAGGAAGAAAGGGTGGGTGCTTGCCACACTTCCCAACTCTGTTCAAGGTTTAAGTCACAGGTACAGAGGTCACTACTGTTGTATTTAGGCCTAGAAAGCCAGCTACAATGTTCTCAAGTGCTACCTAATTACACATTATTCCTGGTGTTTTAAAAGAGGATGTTTTGTTTCATGATTTTCTCCCTGAGCACAATGGACTCCATGGAATACCCCCTTGTGCATATGCAATAGAAAAAGAAACAAAGACCTTGAAATGGAAAGGAAAAATTGAAAAGAGAGGAGAAAAAGATAAAGACTAAACTGTAATGTATTTTCTTTCTTAAAATTTTAATTATTAAGTTTTTTAATGTTTATTCATTTTTGGGAGAGAGAGACAGAGCACGAGAGTGGGAGGGGAAGAGAGAAGGAGATGCAGAATTGGAAGCAGGCTCCAGGTTCGAACCTATTAGCACAGAGCCCAACGTGGGGCCCGAACCCACAAGCTGTGAGAGCACGACCCAAGCTGAAGTCGGATGCTTAACCGACTGAGCCACCCAGGTGCTCCGGGATATATTTTCACTTGCAAAATCTTTTCTTCTATATACACCATCCATGGTGTTTTGTGTTTTGTCCTGCTAATGGTGAATTATTTCCTCAGAACAAGACTCTAGAGCTCAGAGGGGGAAGGGTTATGTTCGGTAGGGTACAGTTCTGCTTCAGAATCTACCCACTTCTCTAAATGAATTAATACTGGAATGTGGAAGGTGACCATCTTCAGCCATTAATCTTCTGACTCCTCTTAACTCTTTATGAGACTTTGATCCTCTGTTTTGAGTTAGAACAAAACTAAGGAGAAAAAGCTAATATGTGGTAGAAACATTCTTATTCTCAATATAGCCTCTGAGTTGACAATTAAATTCTCCTGGCTGCCTAGTCAAAGGCTAGGGAAAATTACTACCCACTACACTTTCTAGTTTTATTTTGAAAGTAAAAAAATAACCATTTGTATTAGGGTTTTCTTGGGTACAAATGACAGAAATTAATTTCATACTAATTTGAAGTTTATTTATTTTGAGAGAGAGGGAGAGAAAGAGAGTTCATGAGCAAGAGAGAGGGAGAAAGAGAATCTCAAGCAGGCTCTGCATTGTCAGTGCAGAGCCCAACACGGGCCTTGAATTCATAAACCTGGGTGGCTCAGTCAGTGAAGTGCCCAAATCCTGATTTCAGCTCAGGTCATGATCTCACAGTTTGTGAGACTGGGGTTCTCTTGGGAATTTTCTCTCTGCCCTTCCCTCTGTTTGCATACTCTCTGTCTCTCAAAATAAATAAATAAACATTAAAAAACAAACAAGAGTTGGGCGCTTAACCAACTGAGCCACCCACGCACCTGATTTGAGGCTAACTTAAACAAAACACAGGATTTGGGGTAAGAATATTGGAGTCACACAGTGACTCAAGAGGAAAACTCAAAAACCGAAACTCTGGAGGGGCGATTGTGACCTAAGTTAGGGGCCCCATGGGCCTCTGGGAATCTCCTTGCATTTGTGCTGCTTTCTGAGCACTGGCTTCATTCTCGTAGCTCACTGTTTTCTAAGCAGCCAGGGCCACAGTCAGCCTCTGGATCACATCCTGTCAACAGTGTAAACAAGAGAGCAAAACACTCTTTTTCTCCAGGAAACATTTAAAAAATTCCAAGAAGGGACTATGGTTTTTTGGGGGCTTGGATCATATGACCATGCTTAGAGTGCCCACCACGACACCGCAGGTCCCGGATGAACAGGTGACAAGGGAGCTGAAGGAAGAAGTCCTGTGATTGGCCCATCTTGGATTCTGTTCTACTCCCCTGATTAGGGTTGCTAGGACCCCTATTAGAAGCACGGCTTTGAAGAAATAGTTCCTGGAGTTGCTCTCAGGGCACCAACTGGCAACTGTCCCCTGTAACACAGACGCATAACACAGCCTTCATTGGAGTTTCTGATCTTGCAGTGTGTCTGGGAGTCCAACATGGCAGAGTAGGGAAATGACGTTCCCCCAGAACTCTGGGCTGAGCACATGTTAAAGATGATGCCACGGTGGGTGCGATCTGGAGTCAGCTCTGAGAGCCAGTTTAAGAACTCTCTTGGGCGCCTGCAATCTTAGGCTCCACCCAACGATACCAAAAGTGCTCTCCTATAAACTATCAAGTCTTCTAGAAACGCCACCTGCTCAACAGCAGCAGCTCATTCTTACCAACCTCTCTGCAGTGCTTAAACACTCCTTTCCTCATCAGTGTATTCAACAAGTCAACAATATTATTCGATAAATCCTAGAGACAGGGCAAAAGATGAGGTCTTTATTTTGGGGGAGAGTTTCATGGAGACACCAGAACTAAAGAAGCAAATGAGAGGATGGGTCATTTACTTGCCACTTGGCAATAAATGCTACGAAGGGAATAAATGGGATGCTGTAACAGAGATAGGTGTTTATGAAAGATCTACCTAAACAGTGTTTATGTGTCTAGCACTCTCTGTGAAGGAAAAGAATCTCTCCCCACTGAGAGCTCTGACCCCAGGCTCGCCTCTGGTCTGCCGCCAGGCCCCGGATGTGCCCTTCTCTGCATTTGCTTTTTTGCCTCCCTCTTTTTTTTTTTTTTTGGACATGGGCATCCTCTGAGACCAAATAACTAAGTAGACGATTTCAATTCTTCCAGGCCCTCCTTTCTTCCTCTGTAGGTCCTTACTCATTTATCTTCTGTCTCCTATTATTTCTCTGGCTATGCATGGAAATTAAATTATTGATTGTATTCAAACCTCCTCCCCCAAGATAAAAGCCTACGAGAAAGTAAAGATCCTGCTGGAAGATTACTGGTCAGGGCGAAGGAGGACAGTTTGGGGAGAGGTCTTCCCGGTCCTGTTCCTGTTGCCAAAGCAACAGCTTAGTTCAGTTTCTCTGAGTCGACATGTAACACGTCAGGGCGAGGCACTCCTTGCTTTTACATTTGTGTCATTTTCTGTTTTTCTATTTATATCATTTAGTCTTGGTTATATACACACTGTTATGCTTATAAACAAACAGTGTCATCAGATTTCTTCCATATATAATAGGGAAGTCATGGAGTTAAAGATAATCCCAGGGCTGTTTAGACTTGAGACAACTCTCACCTATCACGGGACAACCCTTTCTGTAACTTCCCTGTCCTCGCATGCAGATGAATGCCAGGCTTTGTTTGTTTACCAGGCAACCGGAGTCCAGGATGTGGGCCAAGCTCATCATGTCTCAGCTTCCATGTTTTCTCTCAGAATGAATTGGTATTTGCCTCATTTCCAAACTGGTCCTGTTTTGTAGTGATGGAAATCTGCCACCAAAATCTTGGTGGGGCTTCCCTGAATCCAGGCTGTGCTGATGTAAATTACGGGGCTGAAAGGAGTTTGTGGCTTGGAGGAATGACATTTTATTGAAAATATGCCCGTGATGTTTACAAGGCATATTAAGCACTTTTACTAGAATTTAAAAATCAAGGAAAATTACTTGTTAATAAAACAAATCTTCCAAGGAAATTGTTTGGAAAGTTGTGGTGCAACATTCCCAAAAGCAAGTAATTAGATTCCTAGCCCTATAGCCACGGTGTGATCGGTCTCTCAGAGAGCGAGCCTTTATTAATCCCTCTCTTCCTTTCTTTTGACGGACTACTCTCTAATACTGTGTTTGCTTTTCTAGTCTTCCCTCTGTTGCCATAATATATTTTAGCCAGCAGGCTCAATTTTTCTAACTATTACCTAATGGGGCCTTCCTTTATTATGATACACTTTTGCTGAAATCCCTAGATTCCTCCATTTCTTAAGTCTTACGGGATAGTCAGCTAATCAAAAACAACAGAGAGAATTTACTGAAGGTTTACTGTGTGAGCAGAATGGTTGAGGTCAGGAGACGGTGCATAAACACGTGAAAATGACAAAGGAAGGAAGGGGAAGCAAAAAGAGTAAGGGACTGGCGTGATTGCAGGATGGATAATCAAGGGATCCCCAGTTGCATACGGTTCGCAGGGGAGACATTCTGGAAGCGAACAACTGAGACCACAGGCAGGACTGGAGGGAGAGCAGCTGGGAGTAGGTCTCTTGCCCTGCAGTGTTATAATGAGTCACCTAAAGAGTTTCGCTTCTAGCAGCCACCTTAAGAGCGGTCTTTGTACCGGCCAAACTTCTTGAGTGTTCCACCGGTTTCCTAGCCTGTGCATGCGAATCAGAGCCAGTGTCTCAAAGAAACGGTTGGCAGGAATATTCTCACAGTGTCCAAAAGAATCGATCTTTAATGCCTCACCGGTATTTCAGAATCAAGACCAAACCCCTTACCATGGAAACGCTGAGTATTTACAATCGCACTAAACACTTCTTTTTAATCCTCCCTTCCTGGGAAGCCTGGGTCCTTACCATGTTGAACGTCTATCAGTTAACAGAATGTGCCTGGCAACCTCATGCCTTTTTAAAATATTTTTTTAAATGGTTCTTTTTTTTTAAATTTTTGAGAGAGAGAGCGATGGAGAGAGACAGAGAGTGTAGGCAGGTGAGGGGCTTAGAGAGAAGGAGACACAGAATCCAAAGCAGGCTTCAGGCTCGGAGCTGTTAGCATAGAGCCCAACTTGAACTCACAAACTGTGTGATCATGACTGGAGCCGAAGACACTTAATGGACTGAGCCACTCAGATGCCCCTCTCATGCCTTTTTGCCTTGGGCTTGAATTCTCCTCTTATTGTTCTCTGATGGCTGAATACCTTCTGCTTATACTCCAAACATCTTCTCTGAAAACTGCCTCTGATTCTTTTTTGCAGGACTAAGCATTCTATTTACTACAATCTGCAAATATACCAATCAGATCTTCTCTACACACTTAGCACTGAGTATCATCATTTGGGGAAGAACATGTTTTTATACGCAGCCATACTGTGAACTCCCCAGGGCTGAGATTGTGTTTTATTAGATTTACAAGCCTTATCCTTAGTTCTACCAAGGGCAGATAGTGGGTGCTCACATCAGGTTTACTAAACAAGAATTGGTATTCAGCTTTTTGTACGCCTGCATTCCCTTAGGACGAACATTTCCCCCTCCCCAAGTTGTTGACAATCTCTCAAGAGAGATTTCACCTCAATATATATAACAATGCAGAGAATTTCAAAAATTCCAGTGAACTTGGGATTATTATTGGTCTCAAATTCTTTGGACACTTCTTATAGCTGATTTAGTTTGGCAGGTGAAACACTGAGAAATCTGTTAACATGGTCTCAGCTCACACAGCAAATTATTATTTCTTGTGCCTGTTCATTAAAGTGTCCGCAAGTCCAGGCATTTGGACAGACATCTGAATTAAAAGTAGTGAATGAGGGGGTGCCTGGGTGGTTCTGTTGGTTATGTGACCAGCTTCCGCTCAGGTCATGGTCCTGTGGTTTGTGGGTTCGAGCCCCGTGTCGGGCTCTGTGCTGATAGCTCTGAGCCTGGAATCTGCTTCAGATTCTGCATCTCCTCTCTCTGCTCCTCCTTCCCTCCCTCTCTCTCTCTCTCTCTCTCTCTCTCTCAAAGATAAATATTTTTAAAAAAATAATGAATAAGTTTGATATGACACAATAAATAGTAATATGGAAAAGTTGGTTATTTTGTGTACAGCTTCCCAGTTTAATGTCTATTTCACTCGTTCACTTCTCCTACAATATATACAGTTGACACCATGCATTCATTCTTTTCCCTACCCTTGGGTATTTTATTTGAGGTTTACATTTATTTCCTAAAACTCCTAAATATAAACATTCTTGCAGATTATCAATGACTCTATGGAAAAGACCAGAATGTAGCTGATTTTATGCATGACTGTATTTGAGTGCATACGGAGGATTTATATAGAATTTTTTTTCTTATTGTTATCTAGTTTTTAGTGCTAAGCACAATGGTTTCAGAGCTAAGCACTGTGAATTCTACACTCAAAGGTTTAGTAACCAAGTGGTCAAAACAGAAAGTGCACTGACATAATTGAAAGAGAAGCCCAAAATACCATAAAAGTGGTATTAGGGAAAAAATAAAGTGATGCGGAAGTTCCCTCACTCTGGGAAGTAATGGGGGCTAGGAGGACTTATTTACTTGTACTTGAAGAAGACAGCGGAAGGATAGTCCAGGTACCACAAAAAGTGAACAAAGTAGGAGGAATCTAAGTCATTCATCCTGGTTAGGGTGCTGTGTTCTGAATCTTCGTTTAACAGAATGTCATCTGGCTCAGCCACTTTAATGTATAAATTTGAATTTAAATGAAGATGAGCACAATAGTCCAATATCCCTCATTTTAAAGCTTATACATCAGTTGTTCATTCCTTGTTTTTGAAAAACAGAGATGAAGTTGATACATAGAGTGTACGCCAAATGCAAGCCTGGCTTTAGGTACAAGTTTAACTGTAGAGACGTATTCCTACTTCCTAAGAACACACTATGGTTGCAGGCAGCCTGTAGAGACATTGTACGTAACAAAGAAACATGGGCTAAATCAGGGTTGATTCAGGGTTCAACCTACAATAGCATATAGGCAGAAGATTGAAACAGGGCAGATTCAATGTCTGCTCCCTTGAGTAACGAGTTGTGAGGGGTAAGGGAAGGGAATCATTCTTTATTTAGCAATGGATTTGGTGCAGCACTAGGTATGGAGGGCCTGTCCTCATGTGCTCAGAGCAGCTTAGGTCTGAGGACATGTGTGACTGGGAGCATGGAAGACCAGATCAGATAAAAAAGGGACACAAGAAATAGTAGGAGCAACGGCGGCTCTCAGTCGATCACAATATTGACAAAATCAAGCCCTGCTGGCATTTATCTCCCTTCCTTCCTCACCCCACCCCCATTACTATACGTCGGTACTAAAGTCTCTTAATGTATGCACTTATCTGGAGTTTCTTGTTCAGTCAGACCAAGGAGGTAGCTGAGCATTAAACTATGTAAGGTAAAAAATGTTAGAGATGCAAAAAAAAAAAAAAAAACCCACGATGAATTCATTATTACAGTGGGAGACTTACACATCCTTCTGTTAGAAATGGGTAGATCCAGTAAGCAGAAACTCAGAAAGAAATTTTTGAAAATTTTAAAAAATGTTTGTTTATTTTTCAGAGAGACAGAGTGCAAGCAGGTGAGAGGCAGAGAGAGAAAGAGACACAGAATCTGAAGTAGGCTCCAGGCTCTGAGCTGTCAGCATGAGGCCTGATGTGGGGCTCGAAGTCACAAACCACAAGATCATGGCCTGACCTGAAGTCAGACTTAACCGACTGAGCCACCCAGGGCCACCCAGGTGCCCCTAAGTCAAGAGCACTTTTAAGCAATTGGATATAATGGCTACTCATCAACTACTTCATCCTACAACATGAGATGACATGATCTTTTCAAACTTCCAGGGTACAGTCCCCAAGACAGACCACCTTCTGGGCCGTAAAACACACCTTAACCAATTTAACAGAATACAAATCATATAAATGTCTGCTCTCAGACCACAATGGAATTAAACTAGAAATCGACAACTTTAAAAAGATAGCCAGAAAAGTCCCCAAATACTTGGAGATTAAATAGTACACTTCTAATGAACACAACGGCCTAAGAAAAAAATGTCTGGAGAAGTTAAGAAAATATTTTGAACTAAATAAAAATGAAAACAGAATTTATCAAAATTTGCAAGATACAACAAAAGTGGTGCTTAGAGGGAAATTTATAGCACTGAATGTTTCTATTAGGAAAGAAGAAAGATCTAAAAATCAGTGATCCAAGTTTCTACTTTAGGAAAATACAAAAAGAAGAGCAAGTTACATCCAAAGTAAGCAAAAGGTAAGAAACAACAAGAATTAGAGTGGAAATCAATGAAATTAAAAACAGGAAATCACAGAGAATATCAGTAAAACCCAAAACTAGTTGTCTGAAAAAGTCAATAAAATTGGTAAGCTTTTAGGCGGGCCAACAAAGGAAAGAGAAAGAGCGAGAGAGAGAGCGAGAGAAAGAGAGAGGGAGAAAAACACAATTTATTAATACCAAAAACAAAAGAGAGGGCATTACCATAGATTACTATAGATACCATGGATATTAAAATGATAAATTAGTATTATAAACAATTTCATGCTCACAGATTTGATAATCTAGATAAAATGGCCCAATACCTTGAAGCACACAATCTCTCAAAATTTACACAAGAAGAAATATACAATTTGAATAGGCCTATATATATTAATGAAATTGAATCAATAATTAATAACCTTTTAAAACAAAAAGCACCAGATTCAGGCGAGTTCACTGGTGAATTATACCAAACATATAAGAAAGAAATTATACTAATTCGTACAATTTCTTCTAGAAAATAGAAGCAGAGGGAATACTTCTTAATTCATTCTACGAGACCAGCATTACTCTGAAAACAAAACCAGACAAGAACATCATAAGAAATGAAAACTAGAGACCCCTCTCTCTTCTGAAGGTAGATGTGAAAATTCTCAACAAAGTGTTAGTAATATTAGTAAGTCAACAACAACAAATTTATATATCATGATCAAGTAGGCTTTATCACAGCTTTGTAAGGCTGGTTCAACATTAAAAAATCAATTAACCTAACCCATCCCATCAATATGCTAAAGAAGAGAAACCTTATGATTATATCAAAAGGTGTAGAAAAAGCATTTGACAATATCTAATACGCTCACTTGATACAAACCTTTGGCGACCTAGGGATAGAAGGAAATTTCTTACCTTGATCAAAGACAACTATAAAACCCTACATACTGAATGGTGAGAAACTCAAAACTTCGTTACTGAGATCGGGAAGAAGGCAAGGATGTTGCCCTGCCAGCCATAACTTCTTTCAATATTGTATTGGAAGTCTTAGCTAAAGCGATGAGGGAAGAAAAAAATACACAACGTATTTAGATTGAATACATAAAGCTATCTTTGTTTCCAGGTGACTTAACTGTTTTTGAAGAAAATCTGAAAAACTAAGAAAAAACTCTGAAACTAGAAAGTGATTATAGCAAGGTTTTGGGATTTAAAGTTAATATACAAAAGTTAATGGCTTTCCTATATGTCAGAAGTGATGAAATGAAATTTGAAATGAAACACAATACCATTTACATTACACTCCCCAAAACAAAATACTTAGATATAAATTTAACAAAGTATGTGTAAGATCTATATGAGGAAAACTATAAAACTGGCATGAAAGATATCAAATGACTAAAGAAATGGAGATTTAGTCCGTTTTTACAGATAGGAAGATTCAATATTTTCAAGATATCAGTTCTTCTTAACTTGATGTATAGATTCAGCGAAACTCCGATGAAAATCTTAGCTAGTTATTTTGTGGATATTGACAAACTGATTCTCAAGTTTATATGGAGAAAGAAAAGACCTAGAAGAGCCAATTCAATACTGATGGAGAAGAACAAAGTCAGAAGACTGACACTACCTGACTTCAAGACCTAGTTTAATGTTACAGTAATCAAGACAGAGTGGCGTTGACATACCAATAGACAAATAGGTCAGTGAAACAGAATAGAGAGCCCTGAAATAGATCAATATCAGTATGGGTCCCTGATTTCTTAAAAAGAAACACAATGGAACAGAGATAAGTTTTTCAACCATAGGTGGTGTAGCAACTGGTTGTCTACATGAGAGAGAGAAAGAGAGAGAGAGAATTTGTTATACACAAATCTTACTGCATTGACAAAAATTAACGCTAAATGGATGAGACCTAAATGGAACATATAAACTATAAACTCATAAAATTCAACAATAAGAAAACAAACAACCATTCTAAATATATTCAAAACACTTGAACAAGCATCTCATCCAGGAAGATCTACAGCGGCAATAACCATACGAAAAGATGTATGACATATGTCATCAGGGAACTGCATATTGAAATGGCAATGCCGTAACCCTGCACATTTACGTGAGTGGCCAAAACCCAAAATACTTGACAACATCAAGTGATAGCAAGGCTGCGGAGCAACAGACACTTTCATTCTTTCCCTGTGGGAATGCAAAATGGGAGAGCCATTTTAGAAGACAGTTTTTCAGTTTCTTACAAAATTAAACATACCGTTAGCACACAATCCAGCAATTGCACTTTTTAATTATTTACCCATATGAACTAAAAACTTT
Organism: Helogale parvula; assembly: GCA_004023845.1. NCBI lineage: Eukaryota > Metazoa > Chordata > Mammalia > Carnivora > Herpestidae > Helogale > Helogale parvula. The sequence continues at coordinate 11,940 of PJEM01012255.1, read as the reverse complement.
TATGTCCAAAAACCACCATATGGATGTTTGTTGCTGCTTTATTCATAAGTGCCAAAGTTTGGAAACAACCAGGACATCCTTTAGTAGACGAGTGGATATGCTGTGGTATATTTAGATCATGAAATATTACTTAGCATCTCAAATGAAATGAGCTATCACACCATCAACAGACATGAAGGAAACCTAAATGCGGATTATTAAATAAAAGAAAACCATATGGAAGGGGTACGTATTGTAAAATTTCAACTATCTGACATTCTACAAGGGCAAAACTATGGAGACCATAAAAAAAGAGTAGTGGTTTCCAGGCACTGCAGGGGAAGGAAGAGAGAATAGGCAGAACAGAGAGAATTTTTAAGGCAGTAAAATCAGTACGGTATTAGAACGGTGGGCTCATGTCATTATACATTTGTCAAAAGCGATAGAATATACAACATCAAGAGTGAGTCCTAATGTAAACTATGGACTTCTGGGTGATTATGACATTTCAGTGCAGGTTCATCAACTGTAACATATGCTCCACGCTGCCAGGGATGCGGTGGGAGGGGTGATGCACACGTGGAAGGACAGTGGTTATATGGGAAGGGTCTCCCTCCTGCTTAATGTTGCCACGAACCTAAAACTTCTATAAAATAAAGGTTTTTGGGGGCACCTGGGTGGCTCAGTTGGGTAAGTGTCTGACTTCAGCTCAGGTCATGATCTCGCCCTTCCCAAGTTCAAACTCTGCATCGGGTTCTGTGCTCACAGCTCAGAGCCTGCAGCCATTTCAGATTCTGTATCTCGCTCTCTCTCTGTCCCTCCCCCACTCATGCTCTGAGCATAAAAAATAAAATTGTTAAGTAAAAAAAAAAAAATGATATGCAAGTGGCCGTTAAAGCACTCCAAACATGATTTTAAAAAACCAATTACAACTAGATTGAGGTATCATTTCTTACCTCGCAAATTGCGAGAGTTCAAAACCTAAGTGACATGCTTGCAAAGCTGTGGGACACTCAGATGTCACATAATCAAATGCAAGGCGCTGCAACTTCTACAGAGGGGAGTCTGGCAAATTCCATACAGTGACAGATACATTTGACGACATAGCTACAGGAACATGACACAAAATAAGCATATCCCAACGCGAATGATGAACACTTTATGCTGTATCCACACAACGTGACACTAGGTAGTTCTTAAGCAAACAGACAAAACCAAAAAAAGGTCCTTATGATACATGATATGAATTGGTTCATCAAATACATTTTTAAGTTAAAAAATCAAGATGTAAAGGAGTATGTAGTGTGACTGCTTTATGTTTTGCAAAAAGAAATACATAAGACAAATTAAAAACTACTGAAAAATGTTTACCTGAGTATACATTTGGGGAATAGGGACGCCAAGGGAAATTTCCTTCAGAATACATTTTTATATGGTTTGCCTTTTGAATCACATAAATGCTTTAGGTATTCAAAAGTTACATTTGATGAATAGGGATGAAAAAGTCAAACCCTCTGATTGGTTATAATGAGTAATAAATGGACTCAACTATCTATCAAGTTATTATATAACTAAACTAAGAAAATAGTACATTAAAATACGTTTTGTGCAGAAAACTCCGTACATCCATAGTAGAATACAGTCTTAGGATAAGAACAATGTTATCAGATTTCACAGTTTTGTTATTATTAATAATCTTGGAATTGCACTAGAAGAATATGTAAATATATTGATGTTAATGGGAACCAGAGTTTCCATTGTGGAAGCAGAGCGAAATATATGTGGAATGCAGAAGGTAAAGAAAAATCTATGGTGCCACATTTGAACTAGAGGTATCAGTATGAACAAAGGTAAACCCATGATTTAAAATTTTTATAGTGATTTTAAAGGTCCATGGGGTTTGCTTCTTTGGTTATTTGTTTTGAAACTTAGGGGTATATCATCCTCAATTTCATACCCTATCCCATTGTTTACTAAAATGTCTGTAATAATTTACACTTTAGCAGTCATGAGTACACCTAGAACCTATTTCCTGGTTTCTATAATTTGTTAAATGTTTATTTTTGAGAGGAGGGTTTGGAGGGGCAGAGAGAGAGGGAGACACAGAATCTGAAACAGGCTTCAAGCTCTGAGCTGTTAGCACAGAGCCTGACGTGAGGCTCGAACTCATGGGCCGCGAGATCATGACTTGAGCCAAAGCTGGATGCTCAACCGACTGAGCAACCCAGGCGCCTAGATCGTGGTTTCTGTATAGCATTCTCCACTGAAGGAAATCAGGTTCTTTAGAGAATTGGCTGATTCTCCCGGGGACAGGGAAGTATAGGATAAGGCTCAGACATTATGTGCTAGAAATTCAGAAAGATTCAAATCCAAATGGGCTTATGTCAGCAGCATAAATGTGCTCACTTGAAGGGCTCCCATCAGACAAGTTAAAGACAATCTGGCATCTGAATAATGATAATATCACCAACAGCACTGTGTTAAACACATATGGGGGAAAAATCACAGTAAGAGACAGAAACGAGATAAAGGGGAAAGAAGAAAAAGGAATAAGATTTTCTATTGAGACAATGCAGGATAAATCCAGACTGAATGGTAGAATATGACATGTTTCCCATGTTGTTGGAATTCATTCAGGGTAAGGATTACCAAAAGATGATTATACTATTGGTGAAGTTTGTTAGGAAATAAGATATTCATGCAATCTTAAGGTATCATTACTTAGATTACTTATTATTTATAGAGAGAAAATTATACACCTGACAAAGAGACATCTGACAGTCACTAGTTTAACAAAATGGTCAAACTTCACACTGTCAACAGGGGGACAGACTGGCACATGTTTCTTTTAATGTGATGTTTCTCTGGATGTACAAACCCTGCTCTGTAATGTTCCCAACAGAAATCTTCAACTCGAGTCTAAGGATGAGGAATACATCCGAGTAATCTGGAATCTGTGACATGTTCTTTTTTTTTTCATTTTTAAACAATATTTATTCATTTTTGAGAGACAGAGGACAGAGTGTGAACGGAGGAGGGGCAGAGAGAGAGGCAGACACAGAATCCGAAGCAGACTCTAGGCTCTGTCAGCACAGAGGCCGACATGGGGCTCGAACTCACAAACCATGAGATCATGACCTGAGCTGAAGTTGGACTCCCAACTGACTGAGCCACCCAGACGCCCCACCTGTGACATATTCTTTAAGATAACTGCCTTGGAATCTTCAAAACCGTTCTGAAAATCAGAGGTAAGGACAATGTTTTTCTCCATCAGAGAAACATTTCCTGTGACATTTCCTGTGAAAGGCAGCCACCAAGCTTTCATGATAGTCTTCCTTGTTCTTTGTTTTATTTTTGTTTGGCTTTACAACTCTTTAAAAATGTAAAAATCCTTGTTAGGTTGAGACCAAAACAAACCATGCAGAATTGTTCCGTGCTGTAATTTGATGACTGCTGTTCTAGATTTACAGGACAACTGAAGAAATATAACAGCCCAAAGCAATCTGCAAACCTTGAATGAATGTGAGATTGAAAAACAAACCAGCTATAAAAGTCATTTTGGGACAAACAGGGGAAATGTAAATGTGGTCTATCAGTAGATACTTTTGAACTACTGCTGCTTTTTCTAAGATGTGACAATGGCATGGCGGTGACACTGGAAGATGTCATTTTCAGTGATCCCTCCTGAAACATTCTGAAGTGGACTGTCACAGTGACTACAAATTGATTTTAAATGTTGTAGGGAACATAAACAGAAATAAAAGATAGTAGGAGTCAATAAATGTTCTTAAATGAGGGGATGTACATCCAATTTACTCAGTCTTCCAGAAAAATACCTGGAGAGATAAAGATCACAGAAATCAGTTGCCGGATTCTAGGCAGGAATGAATGACATCCAGCTTCTAGAATAGGGGCACCTGGGTGGCTCAGTGGGTTAAGCTCTTGATCTCAGTTCAGGCTGTGATTTCACCACTTGTGAGACTGAGCCCCATGTCGGACTTTGTGCTGACAGCACAGAGCCTGCTTGGGATCTCTCTCTCCTTCTCTCTCTTTCTCTCTCTCAAAATAAATAAATAAATAAACCTTTAAAGAAAATCCTCTAGAATATAATTTAAATGCGACTTATTAGTATTTTAAAATGTGGTTCATATGTGAACAATCAGAGAGAAAAGAAAAGAATGGATTAGCGTGAGAGTAAAAAAGAGGTATTAAGAGAAATCATCATTATTTATTTCTTGTTTCAAGTCAGAATTCTGGATTTATAAGCATCATGAAGACTATTACAATTATTCAAACCTCATTTTGCAGATAAGAAAACCACTACCTAAAGAGAATTTGTTCTGTCCAAATTTGTTCTGTCCAAAAATGGCAAATAGCTAGTGTAAAAGAGCAGCAAGCACAGTGCACAATGCATGTGTCTTTCCACTGCATTGTGGGAGCTTAGCGTAGCTCAAAATTACATATTTGCTCAAGCCCTCATTTGCCTTAATTTGTAAGATTAGCCTTCCTCCTAATTCCTCTGAACGCAGCAAACTAGTTAATAGTCTTCTTTCTACTTGGGACTCTCCCTGTGCCGATAAAGAAAGAATGAATAACAAATCGAGCTGTTTACTGGAAGCCATGCCCCTGGCCTCTCACAGAAACACAACAAAATGCGCTGAGAGGTCACTTAGCTTTATGAAGTCAGAGACAGGGATGCTGGTCTATTGTTTGTAATTAATATTGCAAAGGACAGGAGATATTCCAAGAAAATCTTGGAACCTCTTATAGAGGTTCCTCTGAATCAGGACAATCTCTCCTCTCTGTCCCCAAAGAGGTGAACTTGATGGCACCTGATGGATGACAAAATACACCACACTCAAAGGCAAGGGCAGTAAGATGTAGGCCTGCGAGAGAGGAAGGAATGAGAGGGCTTTAAGGCACAGAGAACCTTTGGTGGGAAGATACTCAACAGAGAGCAAGTGAAGCCGAGGATTTCTCTTCCCCTAGACAAGAGGGAGGATTTCACGGCCAGCTTTGTGAGACAGAGGACGAAGAACCAGATACTTTGAAGATCCCCTTACATTTTGCGGATGTAGATTCCCTCCTGTTTTATATTCAAAATTACTTCTTCATTTGAAAAAAAAAATGAATTGGAGAGATTTGTGTGTTGATAGTATCCTTCAGTCTCTCATAGCTGGAATTATTAAAGTTCCAATTAGATTATATTGGAGTTTGACATTCAAGGATGTCTCTTTTAAAAAGAGGTTGCTGGGTAGTCTGTTCTGCAGATATCTTTGATGTCTTTAGCAAAAGATGTCTTTTCAATGTAAAAAGAAAGGAGCAGTGGCTGTCCATAGCTGCCTTCAGTGTGAGAATGTGCTGGAATATTTTATTGTCGGGTTGGCATTGAAGTCTGCTGTGAAATGATTTTTATGAATGCTATTTCCTGGGAAGCTCACAGGACTGAGAATTGCATGTCATGAGGCCGTGATCCCAGGGAGCAGAAATCAAATAAATAAAGGTCTTGGGGAATTATGGTCTATGGGATATATTTTCTTCCCAAAATGAGTCCATAGTTCACTTTGATGGTGAGTTTAAATGGATCATATGAGAACAGAAAAATACATCTATCTTTAAGTGGTAACAAAGTTCCATTTAAGAATTTCCTCCATAAAAATAATAACCAAGGTCTAAAATTCCAACAGAAAAATAAGACAAGAAAAGGGAAGAGCTACTGTCGTAAGGGACATGGTTTAATACACTGTTTTGAAGCTTCTGATTTAATGATATACCTATTTAGGAAATGGGAAATGGCGACACAGAGCTTACTATTGCATAAGGGTTCATATTTGAGGGTTCTCTTCTAACAGCCATATAAAAGGGGTTCTCCTTAAGGAGAAGCAAGCAAATTCAATAAAAGGAAAAGATAATAACAGGCTGGCTAGAGCTACAGAGTGAGGGATGGTCTACCTGGACACAGAGTGGAGAGAACTACTGATTATACTCTGGGTCAATGCAATCATCTCTAGGGACGAATAGTTCAGGACTCCGAAATGTATGCATTCCCATGCCCTTTCCCTACAGAAATGCTGGGCAAATGTTCAGTAGATCTCGCTCAAGGAAATTTTGTAATTATCTTCCAGATAATTTTAAGGAGAAGGCATATTTTAGAACATGAACAATAATTAACAAAAGCTTCATATTCAAATGAGACATAGACATCCTTCAGACACTCATATTCTGACAGACTATTAAGTTGACTCATTCAGTTGTTAATGACAATGAATTGGGCAACCCTTTGGAATATGCATTAACATTTTAAATGATTGGGGCAGTTTGGAGACATGAGCAGAACCCAAGTGAAATCTATAAGTAATAAATACCAGGTTTGTCAAGCTGTAGTAAGTAAAAGGAAAAGAAAGTCTCTGAGTTAGTTTTTCCTATCAGCGTGCTATAAGAGTCAAAGGATGCATTCGGAGAATACGACGAATATCTGTGCAAATATTAGGGAAAATTAATCAAGGCCACGCATGGTTAAATACTCGATATATGTGTTTTCAAAGAATATTAAGCATTTAAAGCAGTCTGTTTATAATTTTATACCTGTTATATGGATAGTCTAGAAATCTGCTGTTAAAATGAGGTGAATAATAATGAACATAAACATTGTAAGACATACTGCTGAATCTCAGTATTAAATGAGAAATATTATGGTAGAGCTCTTAAACTAGCACAATGACAAAACATACAGATTGAAAAAATTCTGGATGTCTCTTTTAAGAAATACCCCATTAAAATCCGCTCTAAGCTCAGGACACGGTTTCGTGTCCACCATGCCAGGCCAAGATTATGATTCTTCCAAAGAATTAAAAATAATAAGGACAAGAATAATGGCTACTCTAAGAATAATAATATGAGAGCATTATACAAAATGCTTTCTCTGTTTTAGCTTTCTTGATTTCCAAAGATCAGTGGAGAAATTTTTTTTTCCTCTTTAAAAAGAAGGAAAAGTAACTCACCCAAGGTTGTGCAGATAATAAACACCCAACAGAGCTAACTCTGAGTCTACTCAGTAACCTAATTGTCATTCCAGAATTGTAGTTCATACTAGGGAAGACACAGGCCCCTCTTTCCTGTGTGGGCATAAGGTCATGACCAAATTCTCAGTGCAAGCTGCTCCTGTTTCAGGACTGCTTTGCTGGGAGTACAAATCTTTGGGGTCTCTTCACATTTTGTTGACTCTGAGAGCAGAGGCTCAGATTTTAGGGGAAATGGTTTTGGCATTCTCTCTCAGTGGATGAATTCTGGAGGAAGATAGGAGAGAGAGCAAATCTGAATTGATACAGGAGCCAAATATGGAGGTGCCTTGGTCAGTCTGACAACATGGACTTCCAGAAGGACCTTTAAGGTAGCTGAAATGATTGGCTCCCTCTTCTATGTCCTACTTGCCACACTATGTTCATGTGGAGAATATAGATGTAATAAAAAAAAGTCTCCCCCCTGAATCATATAAGAAGATGAATAGGGCTGAGGCTCAAAAAAGTTCTCCTCATTGACTGTGGATAGATCTCTTAGTAATCTACTCAGAATTATTTTTAAAGGTCTTCAGAATCACAGACCACACAAAATGTTCGACAGAGTTCCAAGAAGTTACACTAGTACTATTCCTGCCTACACAATTGCCAGCTGAACAAAATCATGATATAGAGCTTGGAGACGGGGGCAGCCATTTATTAGAGTCATTCTCAAAGACCCTTCAAGTGACTGTGGTAATGCAGACAGCCAAATTTCCATTACAGAATATGTAATTTTTTTTATTATTATTATAGTGCTCCAAAAGTCAAGTAGGAAATAGCAAGAAATCAAGATTAAAAAAAAAACACCAATGGAAATACCCACATAAATATTCTACATGATCTCTGCTATAGATATTTCAACAGATACCTCAAGACACCATAACTCAAATTCCAAAGCTACCTCTCTCTCACGTGCCTTCTGATTTTTCACCTCACCCACCAACTTGCAAAGTTTCTTCTCTTCCTCATCCCATTTAAAAGAGAACTGAGGGGCACCTGGGTGGCTCAGTATGTTAAGTATCCGACTCTTGGATTTGGCTCGGGTCATGATCTCATGATTGGTGGGTTTAAGCACCACTTCAGGCTCTGCATTGACAGTGCCAAGCCTTGCTGGGATTCTCTCTTTCCCTCTCTCTCTGCCCCTCTCTTGCTGACATGTGCGCTCTCTCTTTTTCCAAAATAAATAAGCATTAAAAAAATAATAATAATAAAAAAGAGAACTGAATATTCAGTTTCTGAAAGAAAAAATGCACCCAACAATTAGGGAAATGAATCTTCTGTCTCTGCTCTAATATTTAGATATTTAGTAAAAGACAAAAGACAAAAAACAGTACAGGCATTTTCACATTCTAAAAGACTCTCAAATCTATCTTTTTTCCATTCTCAAGGCCTCTGGCTACTTAATTCAGGCTCGGAGCACCAATGACTTGAACTTTTACAGTAGTTTCTTATTTTCCCTACTGCCTGCATATCTTGAATTCATCTTCCAAACTGCTACTTTAGTTATTTTTCTAAAATCACAAATCTAATGATCACATGTCCCTAGTTAAAACACTCCTCAAGACCTAAATGATAAAGTCTTAGCTTTAGAAAGTTATTTAGGATTTTTTATAGTCTGTCCCCAGTCTATAGTCCTCATTCTCCTGAAACTCCTCCTCCACACCCATTTCTTAGACCCTGGTATTCTTTACATCAGTGATCCTGAAACTCAAGTGTGAACTACAATCATCTAATAGGCATGCTAAAACATAGGAGGCTTCATCTCAGTCCTAGAGTGTTTGATTCAGGAGGTCAGAATTGGAGCCTGAGTTCACATTTCTCACAAATTCCCAGATGGTGTTGCTGCTATTGATCTGAGTACCACACTTTGATAATCTGTTCTCTAAACCAAGTCAGATTTTCAACAAAGTAAAACCTTTTGACTCCGCTCCAAATCACTTTTGTTTCCTTTTTTGTTTGTTTGGTTTTGGTGGGGGCCCTCTAGACTCCATCTAGATTCCTAAGTATTATTCATGATATAAAAGCTTGAGTTAGTTGATACGACTGTCTTCTTCCTTTGACTATAAGCTTTTTAAGGGTAAAAAGTGTGCTGTATTCATTTTTATGTTCCTAGACTTGGCACATTGGAGAGGAAGTCAATGTCCTTTGCTGAATGAATAAATATTGAGAGTGTTGTATTTTCATTCTTGACTGGGCCATTTTCCAGATATAGAATTGGCCATGCTGTCTGTTAACTTTAAAAGCTACTGGTACATGTATTACAGTGACCTTTTGATAACATTTCACAGCTCTTAACAATTCACCAAAGGGAATTTTAAGGCAACCCTAATCTTACATTCTAATGAACAAAAGAAACATACAAGACAGGTAGTCAGAAATCAGTCTGATGAAATTTAGTACAACATGAAACAAAAGACTTTAAAATTACCCTGAAAGTGTTATGGGCCCCTGCCTCCCATTAATCCCTTTGCTGAAGGTGTGGCTACACCTGATGATACTGTGATAGCTAACCGAAAAACAACAGGTGAATGAAAATGCAGTCAAAACAATAACTTGGCAATGTGTTGAGTGAGCAAGTAGATGATTTATTGTTTCTCCTTCAACTGGTTGCTCTTTCATTGTGAATAGAGTCTAAAGGGTATACGTGGATTTATATGATCCACAGAGACAAGGAAAGGATTCTTAGAAAAGAGTAAACCTTTTTCTTGCTTTCAATTCATGATTCAGGGTCAGTGACGAGGCCAACAAACGGGCTGGAGCCGGAATCTACTTCTACTTGACTGATACCCAGTCTTGGAACTCTTGCTCACACAACCAGAAGAACACGTCTCAACACAAAAATCAAGGCAAGAACAGTTTTCTCACCCAGAGGGGAGCAAGGACGGCAGGATCCTTTAATGTGGATTGGTGTGGTGGGTGTGGTGGGTGTGTAATGGAGCTGGTCACAAGACTGGCCATGACTGAGAAAGACCTTGAATGTCATCCCATGAAGCCTGGATTTGATGCTACAGGCATTTCAGAGCCACTGACCTAATTTCAGATAGGGAATTAGAGAAACTAGAAGCAGAAAGATTATAAGTCAAAAGATTAGGCCCTGAGCCACCTCAGGATGAGGAAGAATGTATCAGAGAAAGATTTCATAGGACTTGGTGACTACGTTAGTCAGGGTTCTCTAGAAAAAAAGAACCAATAGGAGACTCAGGGAAGAGCCAATGTTGCAATTCCAAGTCTGTTGGTGGAATTTCTTTTTGCCCAGGAGTGAGGAGTCAGGGAGAGGTCAATTTTTGTTTTCTTAAGGCATTTAACTAATTGGATAAGACCCACCCATTCTGGAGGGCAGTGTGCTTCACTCAAAAGGTTACCAATTTAAATGTCACTGTCATCCAAAATTATCTCAAAAGAAACATCTAGAACACTTTTGGTCAAATCTAGACACTGTGGCCCAGATATGCTGATACATAAAATTAATCATCACAGTGACCAACAGGATGGAGAACTAAGGGCGAATAAGATCAAGGACAGATAGTTGGGTGGTGTTCAGCTTGGGTATTTGAGCAAATGATGATGCTTTTAATTAAGACAGGCGTTTTGAGGGGCAAATTTTGGTGAGAGAAAAATTTTCAGTACTCAAGGAACATGTACTATTCACCAAGCTTGCATCAAATATTAAGACAAAGAGTTCTTTTTATAGTATGCGTGGGAATGAATAAAGATATAGTAAGTATATTAAGAGGAACCATTGCAGGGGCGCCTCCTGGCTCAGGCAGCTAGGGTTTCAGTGCAGGTCATGATCTCACGATTGTGAGATTAGGCTCCTTGCTGAGCATGGAGCCTACTTAAGATTCTCTCTCTCCCTCCCCTCTGCTTCTCTTCTGCTCATGCTCTCTCTCTCTCCAAAAAAAAAAAAAAAAAAAAAAGAGGAACCATTACATAGTGATTAAGCAGTGATTTAGATGTAGAGTCGCTTACGTTATCTAACTTGGACCAGCTGCTTAATATCTAAGTTTCAGGTTGCTCAAGTATAAAGTTAGGTGTTCTGAGATTTAGAAATTATACATACAGGGAGTTCTATGGATAGTTTTTTGAGGAACCTCCACACTGTTTTCCAGAGCGGCTGCACCAGTTTACATTCCCACCAACGGTGTAGGAGGGTGCCCGTCTCTCCACACCCTCGCCAGCATCTGTAGTCTCTTGATTTGTTCATTTTAGCCACTCTGACTGGCGTGAGGTGGTATCTCAGTGTGGTTTTGATTTGTGTTTCCCTGATGATGAGTGATGCTGATCATCGTTTCATGTGCCTGTAGGCCATCTGGATGTCCTCCCTGGAGAAGTGTCTGTTCATGTCTTCTGCCCATTTCTTCACTGGGTTATTTGTTTTGTGGGTGCGAAGTTTGGTGAGTTCCTTGTAGATTTTAGATACTAGCCCTTTATCTGATGTCATTTGCAACTATCTTTTCCCATTCTGTTGGTTGCCTATTAGTTTTTTTGTTCCTCAAAAAACTATCCATAGAACTCCCTTATGACCCAGAAATAGCACTGCTAGGGATTTACCCAAGGGATACAGAAGTGCTGATGCATAGGAGCACATGTACCCCAATGTTCATAGCAGCAATGTCAACAATAGCCAAAACATGAAAAGAGCCTAAATATCCATCACCTGATGAGTAGATCAAGAAGATGTGGTATATATACACAATGGAGTATTACATGGCAATGAGAAAGAATGAAATATGGCCATTTGTAGGAAAGTGGATGGACCTTGAGAGTGTCATGCTAAGCGAAATAAGTCAGGCAGAGAAGGACAGAAACCATATGTTCGCACTCATAGGTCTAACAGGAAATTTTCAGAATGATCTAGCTTCAAGAAAAGCAAGCAGTTAGTAGTGCTTAAGAAAAATTGATT